>PVIY010045791.1:0-18858 GCA_004026745.1 Myrmecophaga tridactyla | reverse complement strand
ATTGTATAAAATGCTATGTCAGAACATCATACATGTAAAAGATGAACACAACTTCACTGTGATAATATGTCCATCTGAATCTGGATATAAAAGGATGAATTTTTCTGTGAATTTAGTGCTTTTGTATAGACAGCTAAAATGGAACAGTGTAGAAGTAGTACCTTTATAAATATCCAAAATTTGAATGTTACAACTGACATTTGACCTTGATCTCTGGTCAATTGTTTGCAGTCAAATAATGGCATGAAACCATTGAAGATTTCATGTCATTCTCTAACACTACAGTGATCCATTTAAGAAGCTGCTTTTTTTCACAGTAAGCTTGAAGGATTTCCTTTCATTATAAAATTGATGAAAGTTATCACTATCCACAGAAGAGAAAACTATACAGTATCTTTCAAAGTTGCAGGCATCATAGCAAAAATTACTAGTAAAGCATGTCAAGTCAGCCAAAAATATTAGAGGCAAATGCACTCACAGATTAAGCAGATGAATCACTTGGCAAAATTCCTTTAATGAAAGTTTTCTTTGTTGGTGCACAATACCTAAGACATGCAATGTGGAAAGAGAAACCTTTGATAAATTTATTGAGTTTGAAGTATGAGTCAGTTTTTGGTGTGTGTATTGTATATACATGAGAAATAAATCCTCAACCACTTTGCTTTCTGGCTTATTGATGTAAATCTTTTTTGGCCCATGCCAAAATGGAAAACATTTTGATTAAGAATAACTTTGAAATTTATGATAAAGTTTGAAAGTATGTAATTTCAGCTGTGTGGACATGGACAGCAATGTATGTTTTCTTGAATAATTAAGAAAAGTTTTATCTGAAAGCCAATCTACTTAATAGCACTAGTCACAAAGAATTGTTGGTAGTAAAGAATAATACCTCCTCAAAGAGTAATGAAAACTATGGGCTGTAGTTAATAGCATAATTATAATAACATTTTTTCATCAGTTGTAACAAGGTACCACAATAATGCAAATTGGTAATAATAGGAAATATTTTGTGTGTGTGTGTTTGTGTATATATGTGTGTTAAAGGTTATATGGGAACTCTGTACTTTCAGCATGATTTTTATATAAACCTATAACTGCGCTCATTAAAAAAAGGTAAACAAAGTGCTGGCTGTGGATAGGGGCAGTGAGGACTTATTGGTACATGTATACAAAGTCTTAGTTTGAAGTGATAAAAAAAGTTTGGTAATGGATGGTGGTGATGGTAGCACAACATTGTGAATATAATTGTACCACTGGATTGTACACTTAAGATTAAAATGGGAAATATTATATTATATATGTACACATTATATATATAATATAATATTTCCCATTTATATATATATATATATATATATATATATATATAAAACCACAATAAAATTTTTTTAAAGGAATAAGAGCTAGGCAGACTTCAAAATAGCCTGAAGTTTGAGTGTACTCCTTGGCCCACTCAGATCTATCAGCAGAGTGTGGAGAACTTTACTAGTCCAAGGTGTTTGAGTACAACCTCTGACCAATCTTTGGATTGACACTAGACTGAACAGATACAAAGGCAACACTTAGAAAACTATGCTTAAAAATGAAAATTAAAAAAATGATATGACTCCTGATTCATTATTGAAATCAATAATGTAAATTGTGATATTAAGAACCACAGCTATGAAACACGCATCATTCCAAAATTGTATGTCAAGAAATAGACAACAAGCAAAAGATACTGTCCTTCCACACAAAACATGCTGACCAATGATTAATTTAAAATCTTCAAAAACATCATTCTGGACGGGCCACGGTGGCTCAGCAGGCAAGAAAACTCACCTGCCATGCCAGAGGACCTGGGCTAGATTCCCGGTGCCTGCCCATGTAAAAAAAAAAAAAATCATTCTTTAAATTAATGAGATTTATAATGACTATATCTTCTTGTAAATAATTATCAAGCTAATTATATGATTTCAAGTGAATTTCTTTGATGGCACCTGCCAGCAATATAGTCAAAATTCTCACTAGATCAAAATTATCATGTTAGGGTCAAAACATGACAACTTTTAAGTATAACAAATGCCTAAATTAACAAGAATGTGTTAACTTCTCAACTTCTTAACTTATCAGTAAAAAAAATATTGCTGGCATGACGCGTTTTAAAACCACACATATCTATCCAAAGAAAATGAAAATAGGGTCTCTAAAGATACTTGTATACCAGTGTTCATAGCAACATTATTCAAAATAGCCAAAAGGTAAAAACAACCCAAGTATTATTAACAAATGAATGGATAAAGAAAATGTGGAACACACAAAACCATGGAGCATTATTCAGCCATAGGAAGGAATTAAATTCCAAGACATGCTCAAACATAGATGAACCCTGAAATCATTATGCGGAGTGAAATAAGCAATGCATGTAAAACAAATATGGTATGATGTAACATATGAGCTATCTAGAAATAGCAAATTGGCAGGAACAGAAAGTAGATTAGTTTTTACCAGGGGATGGGATGGTGGGTAAAGGGGGAGTTTTTGTTGGTGGGTATAGAATGTAAATAAAAATTAATAAATAAAGTTTTAAAAAATACTTAAAGCAAATTATATGAACTGAGAATTTAAAAGTTAATGCAACCAGAGTAGGTTAACAATTTTTTCATGTTTTATTTCAAAATGAAGCATTTTGAGAGAATAGAGTAATCATTTAAGCATTTTATGGAGTACAAAAATAATCTTCATTGAGAAATATTTCTAAAATTTCTGTTAAGCACAAATATTCACAATTATCTAACAGCATTATCTAGTTCATGTTGTCATTTCTTTAATTGTGAAAATTCAGTAGGATTTTATAATATTGAAAAAATATAGAATGAGAAAGAATTAGCCCTGAAAAATGGCTAATTTTTTATTTTAAAGCATTGTGCTTAATTTTTATATTTTATTAGCAATTGTGCTTAGTTACCTAAAATTGATAGTCCCTAAAGGCATTCATTTAGCAACCTCTGTAGGGTCTACAAATGATAAAAACTTCAAAATGCTGCATAACAGATTCATTTAGACAGGAAGTATGCATTTCAGGCAGGCCATAGATACAAAAAAAAAATTGGAGCAGAGTGTTTCTGTATCACACATTCCAATGATTATGATTATTATTACTATTATTATCTTTACCTTTGTTATTTATTGATTTGTTAAAATATTATTAAACAAAAGAACTACTATATTATTTGTCACTCCAATAATTATTTCTATTGCCTTAGTGTTCAAAGTTCATCCATTTCTACTTGATGTCTAAATGCTGACTCTAGATTAATCAGTAAAAAATAAGATGACTAAAAAAAGGCACAATTTACACAATCTATTAGTCACAATCCTTGCTGAAAACAGAATACACACTCCAACTTGTTATTGAAGCATGTATAATAAACAAAGTATAGTCAATTGTTATTGTTTTAATTGTTATTTTTTTAGTTAGGAAAGTTACAGGTTTACAAAAAAAGTTATGTAAAAACTACAACATTCCTAAAAACACCTCTAGAGTTGACACTTTGCATTAGTATGGTACCTTTGTTACAATTAATGAAAGAATATTGAAATATTATTGCTACTGTAGTCAATAGTTTGCATTAGGTATATTTCCCCCATATATCAACCTGTCATTATCATGTAATAATGTGTACATTTGTAATAATTCATGAAAGTTCATTCTTGTATTTGTACTATTAACCATCAGCAGCAGCCACAACAGGGTTCACTGTGTTATACAGTCACATGTTTTATCCACTAACTTCCCCTCTAGTAACATACACTAGCCAAAATTTGTGAAATGATATCTCATTGTGGTTTTGATTTACATTTCCCTAATTACTAATGATGTTGAGCATCTCCTCATGTGCATTCTGGCCATTTGTATTTCCTCCGTGGAAAAATGTCTATTTAAGCCTTTTGCATATATTGATTGGATTGTTTGTCTTTTCATTGTTGAGTTGTAGGATTTCTTTATATATTCTGGCTATCAGACCCTTATCAGATATGTGGTTTCCAAATATTTTCTCCCATTGAGTGGCTGCCTTTTCACTTTCTTGAAAAAGATCTTTGAGGTGCAAAAGTTTTTTATTTTGAGGAGGTCCCATTTATTTATTTTTAGTTTAGTTGGTTGTCCTTTGGGTATAAAGTTTAAGAAACCATGGCCTACCACAAGATCTTGAATATGCTTCCCTCTTTATGGCTCTGGCTCTTATATTTAGATCTTTGATCCATTTTAAGTTAAATTTTTATAAGATGTGAGATAGGGGCCCTCTTTCATTCTTTTGCACATGAATATCCAGTTCCCCCAGTACCATTTGTTGAAGAGACTCTTCTGTGCCATTTGAGTGGACTTGGCAGACTTGTCAAATGTCAATTGGTCATGAATTTGAGGGCCCAGTTTCTGAACCCTCAACTTGATTCCATTGGTCAATGCTCAATCTATCTTTATGCCAGGACCATACTGTTATGACCATTGTAAACTTTGTAGTACACTTTAACGTAAGAAAGTGTGAGTCCTCCACCTTCATTTTTCTTTTTCAAGGTAGTTTTGGCTATTCAGGGCCCCTTCCCTTTCTAACCAAATTAGATAATTGGCTTTTCCATTTCTGCAAAGTGGCTGTTGGAATTCACTAGACATTGAATCTGTAAATCAATTTTAGTATAGTTGACATTTTAATGAAATTTAGTCTTCTAATCCAAGACCGTGGAATGCCCTTCCATTTACTTAGGTCTTCTTTGATTTCTTTTAGCAATGTTTTGTAGTTTTCTGTGTACAAGTCCATTATATACTTTGTTAAATTTATTCCAAGATTTTTGGTTCTTTTAGTTACTATTGTAAGTTGATTATTTTTCTTGATTTTTCTCATATTTTTTCCTTACTGGTTGTGCCAGTCTAAATCTGTGGTGGACCCCAGAAAAGCCATGCCCTTTGATCCTCATTCAATATTGCTGGGTCGGAGCATTTTGATTGTTTCTATGAAGATGTGACCCACCCAATTGTGAGTGGTAACTTTTGATTAGATGATTTCCATGGAGGTGTGTCTCCACCCACAGAAGGTGGAGTTGCTTGCTGGAATCCTTTAAAAGAGGAAACATTTTGGAGAGAGGCCCTATTGGTAGAGCCATGTGAAAGCCTACAGATGCCACCATGTTCGCCACGTGCCCTTCCAGCTGAGAGAGAAATGTTGAACGTCGTCGGCCTTCTTGAACAAGGTATCTTTCCCCCAATGCCTTAAATTGGACATTTCTATAGACTTGTTTTAATTGGGACATTTTCTTAGCCTTAGAACTGTAAACTAGCAACTTATTAAATTCCCCTTGTTAAAAGCCATTCTGTTTCTGATATATTGCATTCCAGCAACTAGGCAAACTAGAACACTGGTGTATAGAAACACTACTTATTTTTGTGTGTTGATCTTGTATCCTGCCACTTTGTTGAACACATTTATTAGCTCTAGTAGCGTTATTGTAGTTTTTTTGTACATTCTATATCTGGAATCATCATCTGCAAATAGTGAAAGTTTTACTTCTTCCTTTCCAGTTTGGAAAAGAAGCCTCTTATTTCTTTTAATTGTCTAACTGTTCTGGCTAGAGCTTCTAGCCCAGTATTTAAAAACAGTACCAACAGTGGGCATCCTGTCTTTTTCCAGTTCTTAGAAGGAAAGCTTTCAGTCTTTCACCATTAAATACAATGTTAGCTGTGGATTTTCTTATATGCCCTTTGTAATGTTGAGGAAGTTTCCTTTGTTCCTATATTTTGAAGTGTTTTTATCAAGAAAGGATTCTAGATTTTGTCAAATGTCTTTCCTGCATCAATCAAGATGGCCATGTAGTTTTCTTTTTACCCTTGATTAGTTAATGTGGTGTATTACCTTAATGTATTTTCTTAATTTGCACACTTGATCATGGTTTATCATTCTTTTAAAGTGATGTTCTATTTGATTTGCAAGTATTTGGTTGAGGACTTTTGCATTTATATTCCTTAGAGAAATTGGTCTCTTCTTTTCTTATGGTGTCTTTATCTGGTTTTAATAATAGGGTGATGCTGGCTTCATAGAATGTGTAGGTAGTATTCTCTCATCTTCAAATTTTTGGAAGAATTTGAGCAGGAATGGTGTTAATTCTTTCAAAAAAGATTGGTAGAATTCACCCATGAAGCCATCTGGTCTTGAGCTTTTCTTTGTTCAGAGGTTTTTGATGACTGATTCAATGTCTTTACTTGTAATTGGTATGTTGAGATCATCTGTTTCTTCTTGAATCAGTGTAAGTTGTTCATATGTTTCCATAAATTTGTCCATTTCATCTAAGTTGTCTAAATTATTGGCATAGCAGATTTTCATATTATCTTCTTATGATCCTTTTTATTTCTGTGGGGTCAATAGTAATGTACCCCTCTGTTTCTGATTTTATTTCTTTATATCCTAATTTTTCCTTTTTCAGTTTAAGGGTTTGTCAATCCTATTGATCTTCTCAAAGAACCAATTTTTGGTTTTGTTAATACATTCTATTTTTTTATTCTCAATTTCATTTTTACTGCTCTAATTTTTATTTATTTCCTTCCATTTGCTTTGGACTTAGTTTCCTTTTCCTTTCCTAGTTCATCCATGTGCACAGTTAAGTCTTTGATTTTAATTCTTCTATTTTACTGTAAGCATTTATGTCTATAAATGCCCCTCTCATTACTGTCTCCCATGCCTCACATAAGTTTTGATATGTTGTGTTTTTGTTTTCATTTATCTCAAGATATTTACTGATCTTCTGAAATTTCTTCTTTGACCCACAGATTGTTTTAAAATGTGTAGTTTAGCCTCCATATATTTGTAAACTTTACAGATCTCCACCTATTATTGAGTTCCAGTTTTAACTCATTATGATCAGAGAAAATGTTTTGTATAATTTCAATCTTTTTAAATTTATTGAGACTTGATTTGTGACCCAACGTGTAGTTTATCCTGGAGAATGATCCATGGGCACACGAGAAGAATATATATCCTGCTGTTTTGGGATTAAATTTTCTGTATATATTTGTTAGGTCTAGTTCATTTATCATATTATTCAAGTTCTCTGTTTCCTTATTGATCCTCTGTTGAGATGTTCTAACTATTGATAACAGTTGGGTATGCAAGTTTCCAACTATTTATTGTAGCAATGTCTATTTCTTCCTTCAATTTTACCAGTGTATGCCTTATGTATTTTGGGGCACCAAAATATAGATATTTATAATTGTTATTTATTCTGGGAAGATTGCCCCTGTTATTAATGTATACTGCCCTCCTTTATCTCCTCTGACAGTTTTGCATTTAAAGTCTATTTTGTCCAATATTAGTATAGCTACCCCAATCCTTTCTTTGTTACTGTTCACATGGAATATTTTTTTCCAACCTTTCACTTTCGAGCTATTTGTGTCCTTGAGTTTAGGGTGAGTCTCTTGTAAATAGAGATAGATGAATCATACTTTTATATCCATCCTGCCAGTCTATCTCTTTTGATTGGGGAGTTTAATCCATTAGCATTAAATGTTATTACTTTTAATGTTAATGAAGCAGTACTTCAACTGTTTTATCTTTTGGCTTTTATATGTTGCATCTTATTTTTATCTCTCTTGTTACCTTTTAGTTGCCCTAATGATAATCTTCATTTCTACACTCTCCTTCAAACCACCCTCTCCTGACTTTTCCTTTCAGCCTGCAGGACTCCTTTTAATATTTCCTGTAAGGCAGGTCTCTAGTTAATAAACTCCCTCAGTTTCTGTTTACCTGTGAATATTTTATACTCTCCCTCATTTTTGAAGGATAGATTTTCTGGATAAAGAATTCTTGGCTGGCAGTTTTACTCTTTCAGTATCTTAAATATATCATACCACTTACCTGTCATCCCATGGTTCCTGATGTAAAATCAGGACTCATTGTTACTGTGGCTCCATTGTATGTGATGAATCACTTTTGTTCTGTTGCTTTCAGGATTTCTTTACTTTTTGCATTTGATATTCTGATTAGTATGTGTCTCAGAGATGGTCTTTTAGGATGTATTCTGTTTGGAGGATGTTTTACATTTATAACAGTTTTGCATTTAAAGTCTATTTTGCCCAATATTAGTATAGCTACCCCAGCTCTTTTTTGTTACTATTTGTATGGAATATTTTTCTGACCTTTCACCTTCAAGCTGTTTGTGTCCTTGGGTTTATACAAGTATAAAGGACATGTATATTTATATCTTTCATAAAAGCTGGAAAATTTTTGTCCTTTATTTACTCAAATATTGCTTCTGCCCTTTTTCCCTTTTCTTCTCTTTCTGGGACACCCGTGACACATATGTTTGTGTGCCTTGTGCTGTCATTCAATTCTCTGATACCCTGATCAATTTCCATTCTTTTCTCCATCTGTTCTTCTGTCTGTAAGATTTTGAGTGTTCTGTCTTCTAGTTTGCTGATTCTTTCTTTTGCCAGTTCAAATCTGCTGTTATATGTTTAACATACACTAGGAACATACTTTAATCTCTTCTATTGTGCCTTTCATTCCCATAATTTGTGTTATATTTTTCATGCATTCAAATTCTTCTTTATGGTCACCCAGTATCTACTTTTTTTTTTTTTGCATTGGCAGGCACCGGGAATTGAACCTGGGTCTCTGGCATGGCAGGCAAGAACTCTGCCTGCTGAGCCACTGTGGCCCACCCACCCAGTATCTTCTTAATATTAGCCATACTTTCCTTCACTTCCTTGAATTGATTTAGGAGATTTGTTCAAAATCTTTGATTAGTTGTTCAAATTCTGTTTCCTCTGAAGTTTCTATTTGTTTCTTTGACTGGGCCGTATCTTCCTATTTCTTAGTATGGCTTGTAATTTTTGCTGATGTCTAGGCATCTGATTTTCTTTATGAGTTTACTCTGAAGATCAATTTCTCTCTCTTGCCTAGGCTTTTGTTATTGATTGGCTTTGTGTTGAGGCTTTTTGGCACTTGGTTCATCTTATTCTAGTCCTTTTAAATTGCCCATGTTTAACTGATCAGTTCTTCATCTAACTGGGAACATGGTACAATTTTTAAGATTACACTGTTTGTGCAATTGTTTTATCCCCAGGAGAAAGCTTCCTTTTCTCTGTTCCTTCTCCAGGAATTTTGATTTGTTCTGGTTGTTTTTGTTTTGCTTCTATAGTTATTGTTTTTACTCTCTCTTTTTTTCCCATACCTATTTTTTGCCTGGAGGACAAATTCTGGAAGAATGTTCACCCCAAAAAGGACTTTATCAAGTTAGTACTCCCAGCCGAATTAGGGCCAGGGACCCACAAAAGGGTTACACACCAGTTCTAAGGACTCTTGGGGAAAGGGTCAGAAAAGACACCAAAAAACTTTTTTGACACTTTCCCAAAGCTGTGTTTTCCTGGCTGGCACAGATGATGGTCCTCTTTATCAAACTGTCCCCATAGCCCTAAAGAGGCCCTGTGTAAACCTCCAATGCCTTCACCCCTATTAGGGGCAGGGTTGAAGCAATGGGGATGTTTATCCCTCACTTGGTAACACAGTGGTTCACAGCCAGGACCCAGTTATCTATATTCACTGGTCAAAAGCCATAATCAATACTTGGCAACCTCCTCCCACCCCACTCCCATTCTTTGGGAAGGGGGCTTCCATTCTCTCTGTCTGCAACTGCCAGCCAGGGAATCAATCAAAGGAGATGGGCTCAGCAGCTGCCATGGAGTGAGATATTTACAGTTTTTTTCCCCCACAGTTCTGCTCATCCCTGGATGCTCTATAGTGCCCCTCTGGCCTCTGTAGCCACAGAACAGTTGTTTCAGACAGTGTCAGCCTGTCTACTAGCTGTTTTTGGAGGAGGAGAGAGTACTCTGCTATCTTCCCTGAAAGTTCCAATCCTTATTATCTGCAGACTATATATTTGCTAAGTCAACTCCTTGTAATCCCCAAATTAGTACTTTCATCATCATACACAGATAAGCAAAAAATTTAAGTACCCCAGTGCACATATTCCCAGCTGTGGCAGTACATGGCAATGCTCTGCCTAGTTCTTACACCATTAGCAAGTGTACTTTTGGGGTGCAATGTTTGTTGCATATTGGTGCTTTTTATTGGTAATTTTGCTGTTTAAAGTGGCCCCAAACCTAATGCTTATTGCTGCCCAGGAAGCTTTTGAAGTGCTGTGCTGGTTTGAAAGTATTATATACACCAGAAAAGCCATGTTTTAATCCTGATTCAATCTTGTGGGGAATTTATTTTCATCCTAATTTAGTACCGTACATTGAAATCTTTGATTAGATTATATCCAATGAGATGTGGCATGTGCAATTCTGGGTGTATCACTTTGATTAGACTCCACCAAGTAGGTCTTGATTATTTTACTGGAATCCTTTAAAAGAGAAAACATTTTGTAGAGAGAGGCAGAAATGACAGGAACTTCAGAGCTGAAAGAGAGAGAGCCTACAAAAATGGCAGAGCAGACAGAAGCTTCAGAGCAGAGTTTACAGGCATAGAAAAGAGACATGGATGTTTGGAGATGCTTGGAGCCCAGGGAACATTGCCATGAGACATTAAGCAAGCCAGAATCTGTAGAAAGCCAAGAGATGAAAAGCAGCCCCAAAGAAGTAAAGTGAGGAACTCCCACAGGAACAGAGGCTGAAAGCAACAGAGCCCAGGAGCAAGGGACCAGCAGATGCCAGCCATGTGACTTCCTAGCTGACAGAGCTGTTCCACACAGTAGCAGCCTTTCTTGAGAGAAGGTAACCTCTTGTTGGTGCCTTAATTTGGCACTTTCACTTCCTTAGAACTGTAAACTCGTAACTTACTAAATTCCCCTTTGTAAGAACCATTCCAGTTCTAGATATATCGCATTCCAGCAGCTAGCAAACTAGCACAGATGCCTTACAAAGAAACCATAGGTGTTAAATAAGATCCCTTCAGTGTCTTTGGCCATAAGTTTATTATTAATGAATCAACAATATATATTAAGTAATGTCTTTAAACAGAAAGACACATAAAATGAGGCTATGATCAGTTGATGAAAATGCTCCAACCAAAGGCTCACAGAAACCTAACCCCATATTTCCTCTAGGAACAATGGTTCCATATTAGGCAAGTCTGGTGTTCACATTGACTTTATAGAACATTACTACCACAAATAATGAGAATTGACTGCATTTATAAAAGGAATTTAGCAAAGGTAGTAAAACTTGATCAAGTAATCTCACAATATGTATTAATGCTATTAAGCCTGAAGAAACCAGGAGGATAAACTGGTTACAACACAGCTGGCAGGAGAACTATATCTAAAGGCTTCCTGACAAGATCTCTGGTATTTGGAAGAGGCATACGTCTCTGCCAGCCCCAGGACAAGAGAGAAGCCAAGGGAAGAAATAAGGAGGATCTATTTTTTCCTCCAGCATTCTTACTTCCTGCTTGTGGTCCCTACTGCTAATCACAACCAGAAAACAAAAGGCAATACAATAGTCCTTGTAGCCCATCCCTACAATATGGATCAGGGTGATAAAGGTGGAATGCATGTACAATATGAGTTGAGGGGAACACACACATCAATTCTGATGAAGATGCTACAAAGGAGCTAAAAAAGCTAGAATTGAATTTCAAATTAAGAATTTTAGAGGTAGAATTGATCTTAGGTTTCATTAAGATATTAAATATCTGTTATCTAAATTGTTCAAGAAAAAGAAAACACAAAAGTCATCCTCTAAATAACCTTAATGTATAATCCTCAACATTTGAAGAATCTGAGAGAGGAGAAAGACCTCGAATCTTCTGGATTTTTCCCCCATTGAAGGATATTGGAGGCTGGGGAGAGTTATATAAGGAAGTTAATGATAAAGGAAACCTAGTGCCTTATTGTCTCCCCAGGGAATAAGAGAGAGAGAGAGAGAGAGAGAGAGGCAGACAGCAAGCAAGAAAGAGATATAGAGGCAGATGGGGGAGGGCAATGAATGATGAAGAATATACAGGGAGCTAAACTTTTGTAAGAATGAATGCATTTACTTGGAAAACATGCTTCAGAGTGGCAACTCTTGCCCATTTTAAATCCTTACTCTGTTATCTTTACTCAATGACTCTTGCATCCCTGTCAGAAGACATTTTAATCTAAGGTAAGAACAAGATCTATGAATCAGGGTTTTTCCTGTAGTGCATATGCAAACTTCAAGTTGGAAAGCCATCTCAAATCAACAGAATTTGAATTTGGTTAGATGGAGATTTTATTGTTTTGAACGAGGGTGCTTTCTGAGGGAGAAAATATGTACTAGAAATGACAATAAAGGAGCTCAAGTATTCACTTTGAGAGTCAATTTCACTTTTTGTATACCTGTGGACAAAAGATATAGGTGATTTAGAGTCATTATTTTTAATGGTATTTAACTTGAAGTGTAAATAGAGGTAACAATAAGAAATGTATTATGTGAAAGTGATTGGAAGGTGAAAATGGAAATTGATAGAACACTACCAGGCAGAATCTATGATTGGGCTGACAATTGACTCTCGCTTAGAACCTTCAAACAAAGAAGATTAAAATAAGATTTTGACATATGCTCCAGTTAAATTTCATTCTTGCTTAAATTTAGTGGCTAGAACTAATTTAGATGCTATTGTAATGAAACATTTGATAAAGAAACATAACTAACATTCTCAATTAGTGACTTGGCACCGAGGAATTGAACATAGAGCAATGCAAAACTAAACAGAAGTTCCAAGAGCTTGGAATTGGCTTACTCATTTAATAAGCAAACTTCTTAGCCTAGAACATTATGTCTTATTGTAAAGTATCCATTATTAATATAAAATAATGACATTTGAATAAAATAAATTTTTATGGATTATCTGCCATGCAAAAATTTGTTTATAATTTAATGCTGTCTTACTATGAAAGGCATTTTTTTCTTTTCTGTCAAAACTAAATCCATTAGTTCAAACCTAAACATGTAAATTTTATTTTTAAAAGGTCACTACAAACAATGCCATGGTAACCTATGGATCCAAGCTGAATCAAGTTGGAATTTTTTTAAAACAAAAATGTCTTTAAATAGAATAGCGATTAAATTGCTTCTTGCATTTGCAATTTAAGATAACAGTATACAGTCTCACTATGTATGTGACTCACTATGACTCAGAGGATCTACCTTTATGACACCTCTTCCTGAATGTACTATACATATTGAGGACTGTATCAGAACAAGAAGTTGCCAGATAATGGGAACTTTTTACATTTGAATATTCAATAAGTAGATTTTTTTTTTCATAACTCTAATCTTTTTGAGATCTAAAAAAAAATTCTGGAGTTAACCATTAAATAAATCCTAAGGATTGCAAAGCTCCATTAACTTTATAAAAAACATTTTAAAGTACAGACTTCTTTACACACTTGCTACTACTTGAATTAAATCAATTTCAGAGAAATAGAGAACATTCCTAAAATACCATTATCCTTTGCTGCTGTGTTCATTCTATTCATTCCAATGAAACAAATCTTGTTTTGAAAGACCATGAATAGAATCCTTGGACAAATTCTTCTCTATACCATTCTGTTTTCTACTCTTGATTCTAAAATATTATGATTTATTTTGGCAGGTAACTTCAGTCATAGAGATAGATAGGGTATAGGATGTCGCTATAGGCTAATTAGAGAAGCAATATTTCCCTATCAAAAGCATCTTCCTCTTCTACAACATGCACTACTGATAATTTCACTGCTAATATATCATTACATTCTTGACTATATCAGAATCATAGAATCAGAAAATATTTTATCTGAAGGAAAATATTTAATTATTTTAACTGAAATCCTTTATTAAACAGATGGGGAAACAGTTTCTGAGATATGCAACTATTTGGTTGAAGCCACCTGGCCATACTGACATAATAGATGCAGGACTAAAGGCCATTTTCTGATTCCCAATCAGTAAACTTTTGCCTCATTACTCTATTTTCAGCATGATTATCAAAAGTACTTAGCTTGAGATAGTGATTTTGATCTTCTCTTTAAGTTTCTAGTCTACCTAGCCAGAAGAATATACCCAGGTACAGCAGGATATATCATCATTTTGCAGAAATTTCACCTTGTCCTGCAAGGATGAAATCTGCCCAAGTCTATTATCCATACACTTTTGACCACGGAGCTGCAGTTGACCTGAATGCCTTTTGGACTGAAGCAAGTCCTTGTTACTTCAGCAAGCCAGGGTCAAATTTCATACAACTTTGCTGATGGAATAATTCCTATTGTTGGTAAACTGCTAACAGTGCACTTGTTTGGGGGCTACCTGCACTACCAGATGTGTTCTTAAACACTGGAATATTTCTGGTAACCATACCCATGTTTTCATGAAAGAATGCACGATACCAGAAGGCACATATGGAACCCCTAGGAATAAAAAGTTTATAATTGTTAGGGACCTACAAGTTGGACATATAGTAGTCTGGGTCCAGAGTTTTCAAAGTCCCCCAATATAGCCTTTCACTGAGCTTCCCAGTTTAGTCCAAATAATTCAAGTTCAATTCAGTCCTTGTTTTCAGAGGGACTTCCTGAAGGCAATCAGTTCAAACAGGCTGCTTGCCCATGACACCAGTTCTGTCCCATGATGCAAGGATGACATCTGTAAATGCCTATCATGGAAAAAGCAAGAGCTGAAGTCAGCCCCTACTCACCTTCAAGTAGAGAATGGATTCAAGCAGAGAATAGTTTGTAGAAATTCAAAGCACTTGCAACTCCTTCAAAAGCATTTGAAAAAGTTGTACAAAGCAGCAGGTTAGGAGAGCTGCATGGGAGGTTTCCTTCTGGAAAGGGATCCAGGAGCAGTTTCTGAAGGCCAAAGATAATTAAAGCTCCTCCCTCCTCTTCCCCAAGAGTCTAAAGTGTTTCCATTCCAAGTGCCATGGGTTTTGTTTTCCTGCCTGTACTAGTTTTCTGGCTGCCGAAATGTGATATACCAGAAATGGAATGGCTTTTAAAAAGGGAAAATTTATTAAGTTGTTAGTTTACAATTCTAAGACTGTGAAAATGCCCAAATTAAAGCAAGGCTAAGGCATCCAGGGAAAGATACCTTGGTTCAAGAAGACCGATGATGTTCAGAGTTTCTCTCTCAACTGGAAAGGCACATGGTGAACTTTCTCTCCAGGCTTCTTGTTTCATGAAGATCCCCCAGGGACATTTTCCTTCTTCATCTCCAAAGTCTCTGGCTGAGTGGGCTCTTGTGATTCTTATGGCTCTCATGCTTTCTCCAACAATGTCTCCTCTTTTGAAGGATTTCAGTAAATTAATCAAGACCCACCTAGAATGGGTGGAGTCACATCTCCCTGTAATCAAAGGTTAATACCACAACTGGGCATCTCCCATCTCCATGGAGATAATCTAATCAAGTTTCCAACCTACAATCCTGAATAGGAATTAAAAGAAAAGGCTACCTCCACAAGACGGTCAGGATTAAAAACATGGCTTTTCTAGGGTACATAATCCTTTCAAATTGACACATTCTACCCTATGGGCCCTAAAAAAAGGCATATTTTTCACCATATACAAAATATATTCATTCCATCACAATATCAGAAAGCCTTAAGCCATTTCAGTAATAATACAAATACTATACAAAGTCATAAACAGTATAAAATCTCATCAAAGTCAGCCACAGGCATGGTCTGACCTAAGGCATAATTCACCTCTGGCTCTAGACCTATAAAACTCAGAACAAGTTATCTGCTTTCAACATACAAAGGAGGGATAGTCATAGGATAAATACCCCTATTTCCACAGGGAGAAATTGGAAGGAACACAGGGGTCACCAGACCCAAGCAGTTTCAACAGCCTGCAGGGCAAACTCCATTAGATTTCAAAGTCTGAGAGTTATTTATCTTCAATGCTTTAGAAAGTAGCAGTTTCACCCTTTCCAAGGGCCTACACAATAACCCACTGGTCTCTGGATGCAAACTTTGGGACACTGGGGAGACCACCTTTTTCTTAGCTCCACTCTCTCCAAGCATAGGGACAGCACCTGGCCTCTCTGCCATCTCTGCTCAACTCCTCCATTAGGTGGAAGCCAGGCTTTCCCCAATCCCCAAGAAATGTACTCAACCCCTTCCAAGGCCTGAGGCAGCACAACTCTTTCACTGCAATGAGCTGGTAGAACCATTTTCAGCCTTCAGGGCAAACTCACCCTTTCCATATACTTGTGTGGGTCCATTCTCCTGGCCCAAAGCTTCTTGACTTCAAATCCCAGCCTCCATGGTTCTGCCTCTGAAGACATTTTACCTCCACTTTTTCCCTTTTCTGGGCCCCCTAGTTGAGACTGGCAGCAGTTCTGTTTATACAGGTCCCATAGCACTCTTGTTGGCTTTCTATGTAGTAAGCAAAGATCATGCCCATCAGACAGAAGGCATTTCCACAAATCCTTCCTGGATAACTCCATCTCCAATCCTAGCTTTCTCTGGAATTGGTGGCTGTTTCCACATTTGGTTAAATCCTGACATGGGGCACGATTCTCTGGGACCTCACTTTCTGGAAGCCCAGAATTTTCCAGAACCTCAGCATCAAATTGAAGTTTTTGTACCCAAGAGTTCAGTTCTCAGCGTATCTCTTTTCTGCTGCATTTTGCTACAAACTTCAAGGAGAACCCAGGCTGTGCTTTCCACATTTAATTTGGAAATCTCTTCTGCTAAATATTGAAGTTCATGGTCTTTAAAATCTGCCTTCCAGTCAAAGTCATTAGTCAATTTTGCCAGATTATCTGCCATTTTAAAACAAGAGTCACCTTCCTTCCAGTTTGCAATAACACACAACTCATTTCTGTCTAGAGCCTCATCAGAATTATCTTTAGAGTCCATATTTCTAGCAACAATGTCTTCAAAGAATTCTAGGTCTTCTCTATCAAGCTCTTCACAATTCTTCTAAAATCTTCTACTTATCCATTTAAAAGCCATTCCAACATGTTTGATATATGAAAACCACAGCAGCATCCCACTTCTCTGGTACCAAAATCTGTTCTATTTTGATAGTTGCTGGAATGTGATATACCAGAAATGGAATGGCTTTGTAAAAGGGAAATTCATTAAGTTGCTAGTTTACAGTTCTAAGACTATGAAAATGTCCAAATAAAACAAGGCTATAGGAATGTCCAATCTAAGGCATCTAGGGAAAAATAACTTGATTCAAGAAGGCCCATGATGTTCAGGGTTTCTCTCTCAACTGGAAAGACACATAGTGAACATGGCAATGCATGCTAGCTTTCTCTCCAGGCTTCTTCTTTCATGGAGCTCCCCAGGGGCACTCTCTTTCTTTATCTCCAAAGGTCTCTGGCTGCATGGGCTCTTGTGTTTCTCATAGCTCTCAAACTTTCTCAAAAAAAGCTTTCTATTTTCTCCAAAAATAAAAATCCTTTTAAAGGATTCCAGTAAACTAATCAAGGCCCACATGGAATTGGTGAAGTCACACCTCCCTCTAATCAAAGGTTAATACCCACAATTGCGGATGTCACATCTCCATGGAGATAATCTAATCAAGTTTCCAACCTACAGTGCTGAATAGGAATTAAAAGATACTACTCCACAAGATGGATCAGGATTAAAACATGCCTTTTCTAGGGTGCCTAATCCTTTCGAACTGACACACCACCATTTTTATAAAATCTTTGAGTCCCCTTTAGATCACTATAACTTCACATTTTTTCAGTCTAAAAAGTTTGGATGCATGAAAAAACAAACACTTTTTGCTTACACTTTAACCATGGTTAAGTCAAGTCCAAATCCCCAAACTCCCCTTTCAGCCAAGATGACCTGGGATTACTGTTAAAAGAAAGATACATCATGTCCAAGGGAATGGTCAGGGTAAAATCCTGTGATTTTAAGCTGTTCAAATTATCTGTATTATTCCCCACCCCCTTTTCCTTCATCATGACAAAATAAAAAGTCTAGCCAGAAAATCAGTCTTTTTACTTATACTTTTATATGCCATATGCTTTTATCATATATCTCTTATCATTTAAACAATCCTATACTATCACATTTCCTTTACCAATGAGGAAATTGAAATTCAGAAAGGTTTATGACTGTTCCAAGGTCATATAGGTAGTAGGTATTCCAGTGTGAACTCAGTTCTGACTGCACCCAAATTCTGTGTATGTTCAAAAATCTTTAAATTGCTTAACAGAGTAAACTAAAGG
This sequence comes from Myrmecophaga tridactyla, assembly GCA_004026745.1. Taxonomy (NCBI): domain Eukaryota; kingdom Metazoa; phylum Chordata; class Mammalia; order Pilosa; family Myrmecophagidae; genus Myrmecophaga; species Myrmecophaga tridactyla. Next base: position 695 of record PVIY010045791.1, on the reverse strand, counting down.
CAAAAGAAGAATGAGTTGACGATAGAGAGAGATGTCAGAAGGAGCTTAGAGTGTACGTTCTGAAATTTGCTGCCCTATTTGAACTAGAATATGTCTACTTTGATCATGGATAGATAGATCAGGTCAAAGAGAGGGAAAAGAGTCAGAGAGAGATTAGATAGTTTGAAAGATAGATGATAACAGATTCTGAATGACATTTTGTTTGAATAAAGGAGTATAGTTTTTTGAATAAAACATTTTTTATTGTTAAATATAATATATACAAAGATAAAAAGAAAAAGCAATGATTTTCAAAGTAACTTCAACAAGTAGATATAAAACAGATTTCAGAGTTTATTGAGTTACCATTCCATTATTTAAGATTTTTCTTTCTAGCTGCTCCAAAACACTGGAGGCTAGAAGAATTTTTTTCCTTTTTTGTGAAAAATAACATATATACAAAAAAGCAATAAATTTCAAAGCGCATTGCAACAATTAACTGTAGAACAGATATCAGAGTTTGGTGTGGGTTACAATTCCACATTTTAGGTTTTTACTTCTAGCTGCTCTAAGATGTTGGAGACTAAATGAAATATCAATACAATGATTTAGCAATCATACTCTTTTGTTAAACTCTACATGTATAACTCCACAGCCAACATTGAATTTTTTCTTATTCTTTAGGAGTGTTTGGTTTATGCACATTCTAACTTTTT
>PVIY010045790.1:0-18857 GCA_004026745.1 Myrmecophaga tridactyla | reverse complement strand
AAAACCTGCAGAAATTCTTCTGTTGACTCCTCATTATCGACTGACATAGAGACACATCTGACCCATGCCCAGTAGCCTCTCACAGACACAGAAGTGAATTATAAGAAAAACAGATGCTCTCAGACAAGTGCTGGGTCCTTGACAATGCTTGCCCAGGAGCAGACATTGCTTTCAGACTGACAGACTGTGGAGTATCAGTTGGGAAAGGGAAAAATAGGGTTGTCTAATGCTATTTGCATACTTCTTCTCACTAAGCACACCACATCAGTCCCTCTGAAAGCACATGATAATTTTAACCCTGCTGTGGAACCAACACTTGTTTAATTCTTTCCTTCTCCCAGGTCAAGACACTGGAATGTGGGTAGAAGATAACCCTGAGAGCCACAGATATTTTGACATTAGGGGAGGTTTTTTGCACAACTATTTAGGATAGCATTGTTTCAATGGAGAAAGAGGCAACTTCTGCAAAACTCTAAAGGGCATGAAAAAAGATCATTAAGCAATGTCTTCAAAATGACAGTAAATGAACCAGCCTATTCAAGATTAGGTAAAGATCTTAACATCAGGCATGTAGTACAGCTGCTATAGTTTAGAATAAAGATTTCATCCTTGGTATAGCTCCACTTTCTTTCAATTTCCATTTTCATTTTTTTAAATTAAATACATGAAACTTCCAAGATGGGAAATGATGCCTGTCCATTCTTACTGAGTTTAGTCCATCAGAAAGTACTGTAGAGTGCACTTACGTTCTTATTTGTATTGTATAAAAGCATAAACACCTTAACTAATTAAAATATCATTGCCCAGTAGAAACATAATAGTCAACATTAAAACTCTAGAGTCCCTGCTGCTTACTTTAGCTTTAAATCTAGGTGGACACTCTCAACAGTAGGTCTCCACCGGCCTCATTCTTTCCTATCGACAAAGAAGTTTACTTCTTCCAAGGCAATACTCCACAAGATGGAATTAAATGCCTTAGGTCTTCCTGAAACAGCTTAAAGACAACCACATCACCATTGAAAAATGTAATTTTATTCCTGCCAGCTGCAGTTTGACTACAACAGAGAGGCACATAGCAAGATCCAGCCTGATGTTACCATGTGCCTCTCTATTGACGGCAACACCTACCACCAGAATCAGCAGCTAACTCACATCTTCCAAAGGAACAGAGGTTTACAGAAAACATCAAGCAGCATTTCAGTGAGTCCTCCTTGTGAGCACTGCACAGAGGGCAAGTTATATTAGGTTCTAGCACCAAAGGGAGAGTTCAAAGAATAAATCCCACTGTAGTCTCAATTTTAGAGAGAGCCCTAGGATTGTGTCCTCAGAGACTACTGGCAAACTCCCAGATTCTGCTCCCGGAAGAGAAAAGCCCAAGAAACCAAGAAGCAAACTAAAATGTATGCAAATAAAGATTTAAAAAATGATAGTTAAAACACACAGACAGGGGCAGCTGCCGTGGATCAGCAGGCAGAGCTCCGACCTGCCGTGCTGGAGGTCTGGAGTTCAATCCCTAGTGCCTCCTGCCCATATGCAAATTAAAAAAAAAAAAAAAAGCACAGACAGTTATTGTCATTTTTACTCAGCATATGGAAAGTAGATATATTTCATCTTCATGTGTGTGTGAACCTGTGGCCCAGTTATATAGTTATATGTGTTCCTAACACACTACATGAAGAAGGAACTGACTAATTTAATTTAAAATATTTTAACTATTGTGAAAGGCTTTCACCTGGCTTTATTTTAATATTTCCTTTCACTGATAGTTTGTTCCAAACTAACCTAGCTGCTTTGTATTTCCCTCATTAGCTGTGAGGACATAGTTCCATGATCCTTTGTCCACTCTGTTTTCTGTACATGAATTTTGCACTTCCATCACCACCACAATTTTACATATGCAAACTTTTTAAGTCTCATAGATAGGTTTCTAAAATATCCAATCCTGCTATCAGACTGCTGATGCTCAAATTGTGGTTGCCACATGCTTGCTGCATGAACTTCGTTGAATTACCTATCATTTCTATTCTTCAATTTGTTCAATTATAAAATGAGAATATTTTTAGTTCCTCCCCATAGGGTAAATTGAGAAATAAATTTAATGTCTGTAAGCATGTAGCATCATGTATGGTCCATAGCAAGTGGCTTATTTTAGTTAGCTTTTATTTCAAGTCTCAGGTCATAGAACAATACATGACTCAGATTGAAGAATCACTTACACTACCAATTCTATAACCTTTTTCCTCAACTTTCTAGTGATGGTAAACATTTTCTCCCTAGTTTTAAAGTCAGTAATGCATATATTTGGGGGATCCTACTAGAATATGACTATTTGAATAATAAGAATCAGGTTTAAGAAATAAAGTATAAATTACAAAACATGACCTTGTCTATAATCCCTGTCGTTTCACAAAAACATCAGAGCTATCTTTCTCTAAAATCACTATTATTGTTTTCTAGTACAAATTCAATGGAATATTCTCTTAGGTCCAATCAGATTTTTCTTTAGGAATATGAGTCAATCTTAAGCATATCAAAGGCACATTTCTTTCTCTGATGAGTATGAACAATGAAACATCTAACCTTGAGAGCTGCTAAAGATATCTTAGACACATGAAGGGAGATAACCTTAGGATCAAGATGTGAGACTGTATCTCTACACCAAATATAAAACAAAAAAACTTGATTCTTGGTGACATGACTTAGCTATTGATGGAAGTCATAGAAAGCCACACCAACCTCTTAATTTTGTTATGAAAGCTAATACATTCTCTTTAATGATTAATACAGTACTGATTATCTTTATAGAGACATACAATGTAAAATATCCAAACAGATATATATTTCATTCCTTCATTCCTTCTCTCCCTTCTACCCTCCTTTTCTTTCTTCCTTCCTTCTGTATTTTCCTGGGAGACTTCCCTCTCAGAATCCTCAAGTCTGTATCTCCAATCTGAACTGTTTGCTCTTTATCTATCTTCCTGCTTCCTTCATTACCCTCCTGCTTTTATTTTTGCTTTGTTTTTGCTTTTTTTAATAAGACAATAGAAAACATTTTAATAAATGTTGAAATAGAGAAGGCCATTCTAGGCAAACAAAATGTAAAAGCCATCAAAATATTGATAATTTTGAGTGCAGGAAAAAAAAACTAACTGCATGCTAAAGAAAGAAAGCAAACCAAAACCAGAATTCTAGGGAGGAAACAAACAAACAAATGCAACAACAATAACAAAGACATCTTTCCTGTTTAGGAATTTCTCCTGAGGTCATAAATCTGATGTGAAGCAGCCTCGCAGTGAAGGACCAAGGATCGCTGGCAGGCATTCCCAGATGGCCACAGTCTTCAGGGAGAAAGCACCCCCTTGATGATGTCTTTATTTGGACTTTCTTTACCCGTAACACCAGAGTGAACAAATGAGTTTTAATCTCAATAACAGTAGTTAAACAATGGGTTGTCTAACCCAACACATTTCATGGGAATTTCTTGAGCAGCCAAAGGAAACTGAAGCACAACTTATTTTCATAATATACATGTACCCTCTTCCTATGCCCCTCCACATCCCCACCTATTTTTGTACTTGCTATAAATTATGTCTTTGTGCATTGTATGTCCCAAACCACCAATTCAGCAAACTTTTTATGCATTTGCCTTTTAGCACCTGTAGGAAACAAGAGGTAGAGTTACATAATGAACAATAAAAATACAATACAACTAACATTTAAAATTATCCAAATGTTGCCTATACCAAAGGTCTTTATTTCTTTTTTCATTAACGCTTTTGTTGAGAAATCTTCACACACATGTAGTCCATCCATATTATACCATCAGTGGCTCATAATATTAGCACATCATTGTGTATTCATCACCGTGATCATTTTTAGAGCATATGTATAACTCCAGAAAAGAAAGAAAGAGAGAAACAAAATCATGTATCCCATACACTTTACCCCTCCCTCTCACTGACCAATAGTATTTCATCCTACCCAATTTATTTTACCCCTTACCCCCCTATTGTTTATTTATTTTTTATCCATATATCCATATTTTTAAACTAGTCCATCCATATCCTGGGTGAAAGAAGCATCAGACACAAGGTTTTCACAATCATACAGCCACACTGTAAAAGCTAAATCATTATACAATCATCTTCAAGAATCAAGGCACTGGAACACAGCTCAACAGTTTCAAGTGCATCACTTTAGCCACTCCAATACACCATAAACTAAAAAAGGGATATCTATATAATGCATAAGAATAACCTCCAGGATAGCTGCTTGACTCTGTTTGAAATCTCTCAGTCACTGAAACTTTCTCTCATTTATCTGTTCCCCCTTTTGGTTAAGAAGACTTTATCAATTCCATGATGCCAGGTTCTGGCTCATCCCAGTTGTCTTTTCCCACATTACCAGGGTGTCATGTCCCACATGGCAGGGACAAGGGGGCAGTGGACAGTGAGTTCACCTGCACAGTTGGCTTAGTAAGACAGGCCACATCTGAGCAACAAAAGAGGTTCACTGGAGGTGACATTTAGCCATAATTATAAGTAGGCTAAACTTCTCTTTTGTAGTAATAAGTCCCATAGGGGTGAACCCCAGTATCAAGAGCTTAGCCTATTGAATTGGCCATCCCCATCACTTGTGAGAATATCAAGAATTCCCCAAATGGAGAAGTTTAATAGTTCCTCATTTCTCTCAAGATCCCCAAGGGTACTTTGCAAATACCTTCTTTTCTCTGCCCAGATTACTCTGGGATGTATCAGGACATCATACTAACCTGCACAAATCAATAAAATATTACGTCTTACTGAAGATTTCATGTAATTATGATATTCAAGTAAATTCACCATATGAGTTAAATTAGATAATGTGCTACCTAAAATATAAATTTTGCACCAAAGAAACCCCTCTCCCTTTGATCTAATACAGAAGTTGAAGTTCAAAAATATATGTCATATCCCACCTCTCCCTTGCCTTAGTCCCCTATCCCTGGGGCCATTTGTTGAAAAAGAATAATAAAATGATTTTTTAAAAAAGCGGGTCCTATCATTCTTTACCCAGTATTCTGATTTACCTTAGTTTTATGCAGCTGTGCTTCACTCAAATCTCTACTCAAATTCTGATCACCTTTTCAGCTTTCTTGAACAGTTGCTGAATGGGGTAATGCAGACTTTCACAGACTCAGCCCTCTGAATACTGGGTGTCACATACATACCCAAAGTTTCAGGGAATGACCAGGTTATATACAAATAGCTCAGTATCACAGAATTTATAAATAACAGTTAGAACTCCTAAATATATGTGGCTGCTGTAACAGCTTACAATCTAAGAATGTTTTACAATAGGCCCCAACCTGATAACCCATGCTCTTGACTTTAATTCTCCAAGTTTGTATATTATAGTTAGTCCATACAGGCAAAGCATGATATTTGTCTATTGATTTCTGACATTTCATGAAACATAGAGTCCTTAAGGTTTATACCAGTAGTTGCATGCCTCCTAACTTCATTCTTCTTGCAGCCACTCAGAAGTCCATTGTATGTATACACCACAGTTCCCCCTTCCATTCCTCAGTTATCATACTAGGCCACCTCCATCCATTATGTATCACTAAAACTGTTGCCATAACCACCAGTGTGCAAATATCCATTCATGTCCCCACTCTCAGTTCCTCCAGTTACATACCTAGCAATGGGTTTGCAGGATCATATGGCAACCCCAACTAGTTTCCTGTGAAATCACCACACTGCCCTCTGCCAAAGTTGCACCTCTTCGCTTCCCTACCAACAGTGAATAGGTACATCTATTTCTCCACATTTTCTCTAGCACTAGTTTCTCTCTTTTCAGTTTTTAAACATATTTATTTGCATATCATATAATCCAAGTTCAGTAAATAGTCATACCTTCACCACCATAATCTATATACAGACATTTCCTTTTCTTCCACAGAAAAATCCATACCCCTGCCCCATATCCCCCACTTGTTGACATTTATTTTTATTTTTTTGGTGCATGGTCTGGGAATCGAACCCAGGTCTTCCGCATGCAAGGTGAGCATTATACCACTGAACCAACATTTAGTTTTAACATAATGGTTTGTTACATTCAGTGGAAGCATATTACAATGTTACTGTTGACTACAGACCCTAGCTTGAATTGACTGTAAGTTTTCCTTGTATACCATCCCATTCTCAACAGCTGGCACTGTTAATATTCATTTGTACCCCTCATGCAAAAATATTTTTATATTTGTACATTTAATCACCATCAGTGATTACTCTAGATTTTGTGAAGTTATACAGTCAAGTCTTTATCTTCTATCTTTCTTTCTGGTATCATATGTTCCCCTAACCTTCCTCTTTCAACCATACTCATAATTCATCATTGTTCAATGTACTTATAACCTTGTACTGCCATGAAAGAATATTGTGCTATGCATTTCTGGATCTATACAATAAATGCTATTGAACATTCTGTACTCCTTTAGTGTCAAATACACAAATGCTACCTACTTTGTATTTCCTGATACCCTATGTTCTCAGCTTTCACTCTCAAAGTTCATTCATTAATGTTATCTCATATTAGTGAGATCACACAGTATGAATCTTTTTGTTTCTGGCTAATTTCACTCAGCATAATGTCCTCAGGGTTCATCCATGGTGCTATATGATTCATGACTATTCTTTCTTAACAGCTGCATAATATTCATTTGTACATATATACCACAGCTTCTTTAACCACTCATCATCCATTGATGGACATTTGGGCCGTTTCCATCTCTTGGCATTCATAAATAATGCTGCAATAAATATTAGTGTGCCTTCATTTCCTCTGAATATATACCTAGTAATGAAATTGCTGTATCATAAGGCAATTCTATACTTCACTTCCTGAGGAACCACCCAACTGCCTTCCAGAGCAGTTATACCATTTTACATTGCTACCAGCAGTGGATAAGTGTGTCTCTTTCTCCACATCCTCTCCAGTACTTGTCATTTTCTGTTTTTTCAATAATGGCCATTCTAGTGGGTCTGAGATGATATCGTATCTCATTGTGGTTTTGATTTGCAGCTCCCTAATTACCAGAGAAGCTGAACATCTTTGCATGTGCTTTTAGCCATTTGTATTTGTTCTTCTGAAAAGTATCTTTTCATGTCTTTTGCCCATTTATTAATTGGGTTGTTTGTCTTTTGCTGTTGAGTTGTAGAATATCTTTATATATTCTGGATATTAAACTCTTATCTAATATGTGATTTCCAAAAATTGTCTCTCATTTTGTAGGCTACCTTTTTACTTCCTCACAAAGTTTGTTGATGCATAAAAGTGTTTAATTTTGAGGAGATCACATTTTTCTCTTTTTTCATTCCTTATACTTTGGGTATTATGTCTAGGAAACCACACCTTATCACAAGATTTATAAGATATTTCCCTACATTTTCTTCTAAAAGTTTTATGGTCTTAACTTTAATATTTAGGTCTTTGATACGTTTTGATTTGATTTTTGTATAGAGTGTGAGATATGAAACTTCTTTCATTCTTTTCATAAGTGTGTTTTTCCAAACATCATTTATTGAAGAGGCTGCTCTGTCCCAGGTAGGTTGGTTTGAATGTGTTGTCAAAGGTCAATCATCCAAAGATGAGAGGGTTAGTTTTGAATATTCAATTTTGATTCCACTGGTTAATATATGTATATTTAAGCCAGGACCATGTTGTTTTGGCCACTATAGCTTTGTAATATATTTTAAGCTCTGGTAATGTGAGACCTCACATTTTATTTTTCTTTCTCAGCTATTTTTTGCTATTTGGGGAACCCTGCCCTTCCAAATAAATTTGGTTATTGGTTTTCCTATTTCTGCCAAGTAAGTTGTTTGGATTTTAATTTGTACTACATTGAATTTATAAATCAGTTTGGGTAAAATTGATATCTTAACTATATTTAGTCTTCCAATCCACGAACATGGTATGCCCTTCCATTTATTTAGGTCTTCACAATTTCTTTTAGCAATTCCTTGCAGTTTTCTGTGCACAGGTCTTTGGTAACCTTAGCTAAATTCATTTCTAATTATTTGATTCTTTTGGTTCCTATAGTAAATGGAATATTTTTCATGATTTTCACCTCAGATTGTTTATTACTAGTATATAGAAACACTACTGATTTTTGAGTGTTGATCTTGTACCCAGCCACTTTTATCTCAACATTTATTAGGTCTAATAGCTTTGCTGTTGATTTTTCAGGATTTTTGACATATAATATCATATCTGCAAACAAGGAGAGTTTTACTTCTTCCTTTCCAATTTGGATGCCTTTTTTAAGTTTTTCTTCTCTAATGTCTCTGGCTAGAACATACAACACAATGTTGAATAACAATAGCAACAGTGGGCTTCCTTATCTTGTTCCTGAACTGAGATGGAAAGTTTTCAATCTTTTCCCATTGAGGATGATGTTAGTTATGACTTTTCATATATTCCCTTTATCATATTCAGAAAATGTTTTCATCAAGATAGAATATTAAATTAGTCAAATGCATTTTCTTCATCAATCAAGATGATCATGTAGTTTTTTTGCTTAGACTTATTGATAGGGTGTATTACATTAGTTGATTTTCTTGCCCTGATCCAGCCTTGGATACCTGGAATAAATCCGTCTTGGTCATGTTATATAATACTTTTATTGCATTGCTGGGATCAGTTTGCAAGTATTTTGTTGAGGATTTTTGCATCTATATTCATAAAAGAGATTTTATCAAAGAACTGACTTCCAGTTTTTGTTTTTTTTTATTCTCTCTATTGTTTTCAGATTCTCAATCTCGTTTTTCTTCTCTAAACTTCATTGTTTCTTTCCTTTATTTCCTTAGGGTTAGTTTGCTGTTCTTTTTCTAGTTCTTCCAGGTGAATCATTAATTCCTTGATTCTTGCACTTTTTCTTTTTAAAATAGGCATTTAAGGCAATACATTTCTTTCTCAGCACTGCTTTTGCTGCATCCCATAAATTTTCATATATTGTGATTTTCTTTACATTTGCCACAAATTGTTTACTGATTTCTGTAGTAATTTCTTCCTTGATCCACTGGTTGTTTAAGAGTGTATTGTTTAGCCTCTACATATTTGTGGATTTTCTGGCTCTCTGCCTGTTATTTTTTTATTATTATTATTTTTTTACATGGGCAGGCACCAGGAATTGAACCCAGGTCCTCTGGCATGGCAGGCAAGCATTCTTGCCACTGAGCCACCGTGGCCTACCCTCTCTGCCTGGTATTAATTTCCAACATTATTCCATTATTGTCCAAAACGTGTTTTTGTATACCTTCAATCTTTTAAAATTTATTTAAACTTGCTTTCTAACCCAGCATATGGTCAATTCTTGAGAATGATCCATGAGCACTTGAGAAAGATGTGTATCCTGCTGTTGAAGGGTATAATGTTCTGTAAATGCCTTTTAAGTCTAGTTCATATATCATATTATTGAAAAGCTCTGATTCCTATTGATCCTCTTTCTAGATGTTGTATCCATTAATGAGAATGGGCAAATTGAAGTTTTCAAATTTTATTGTAGATGTGTCTACTTCTCCTTTTAGTGTTATCAGTTTTTGCCTCATGTATTTTGGAGCACTCTGGCTTGGTGCATAACTATTTATGATTGCTATGTCTTCTTATTGATTGTTTCTTATATAGTGTCCATCTTTGTCTCTTAATTGTTTTATATTTGAAGTCTGATTTGCAGATATTAATATAGCTACCCCTGCTGTTTTCTGGTTGTTCTTTGTGTGGAATATTTTTTTCCAGCCTTTCACTTTCAACCTATTTTTTCCTTGGGTACAAAGTGAGTTACTTGTAGACAACATGTAGATGGATCCTATTTTTAAATTCATTCTGACTGTTTATGTCTTTTTATTGGGGAGTTTAATCCATTAATATTTGATTTTACTTCTATAAAAGCTCTACTTTCTTCTACCATTTTTTCTTTTGGATTTTACACGTCATGTCTATTTTTTTCTCTTTTTCCCTTTACTAATAGTCTTCATTTCTCCACTGTTCTCCAGACCTCTCTCTCCTGTCTTTTCCTATCTGTCAATAGTGCTCCCTTTTGCATTTCCTATAAAACCTATCTTTCAGCCACAAATCCTCTCAATGACCATCTGAGAATATTTTAATCTCCCTTTTTTTTGAAAGACAGCTTTGCTGGGTATAGAATGCTTGGCTTGCAGTTTTTGTCTTTCAAAATCTTAAATATATCATAGCACTGCCTTCATGCCTCCTTGCTATCTGCTGAGAGAACCACATATAATCTTATTGATCTTCCCATCCCTGTGATGGATGGATTCTCTCTTGCTGATTTCAAAATTCTCTTTATGTTTGGCATTTGAGAATCTGATTAGTAAGTATCTTGGAGTCAGTCTACTTGGATCTATTCTGTTTGGGATATGCTGCAATTCTTGGATTTGTAATTTTATGTCTTTCAAAAGAGATGGAAACTTTTTGGTGATTATATCCTCCATTAGTCTTTCTCCTTTTCCCTCTTCTTCTCCTTTTCAGACACCCATTATATGTATATTGGTACATTTCATGTTGTCATTCAATTCCCTGAAACCCTGTTCATATTATTCCATTATTTTCCCTATATTTTATTTTGTGTCTCAGATTTCAGATGTCCAGTCCCCTAGTTCACTAATCCTTTCTTCACATCTATTATTGTAGATCTCATTGTTTTTTCCATCTCTTCTATTGTGCCTTTCGTTCCCATATGTTCTGTTTGCTTTTTCAAACTTTCAAGTTGTTTATGTGCACACAAGGTCTTATTTACATCTTCCCACAACTCAGTGATTTGATTCTTGATGAGATTTCACATGTCTGTTCAAACATTCTGAATTAGTTGTTTCAACTCCTCTATGTCTTTTTATTCTTTATAAATTTCTTTTAAATACCAAAAAAACACCAAACGCAAACATTCTTAACTTTTGATCATTCCGTTCTACATATATAATCAGTAATTCACAATATCATCACATAGTTGCATATTCATCATCATGATCATTTCTTAGAACATTTGCATCTACTCAGAAAAAGAAATAAAAAGAAAACTGAAAAAAAATTCATACATACCATACCCCTTACCCCTCCCTTTCATTGACCACTAGTATTTCAATCTAAATTTATTTTAACATCTGTCCCCCCTATTATTTATTTTTATTCCATATATTTACTCATCTGTTGATAAGGTAGATAAAAGGAGCATCAGACACAAGGTTTGCACAATCACACAGTCACATTGTGAAATCTATATCATTATACAATCATCTTCAAGAAACATGGCTACTGAAACACAGCCCTACATTTTCAGGCAGTTCCCTCCAGCCTCTCCATTACATCTTGACTAACAAGGTGATAAATATTTAATGCATAAGAATAAACTCCAGGATAACCTCTCGACTCTGTTTGGAATCTCTCAGACATTGAGACTTTATTTTGTTTCATTTCACTCCTCCCCCTTTTGGTCAAAAAGTTTCTCTCAATCCATTGATGCTGAGTCTCAGGTCATTCTAGGGGTTTTCTCAATCCCTTGATGCTGAGTCTCAGCTCATTCTAGGATTTCTGTCCCACATTGCAAGGAAGGTCCATGCCCCTGGGGGTCATGTCCCAGGTAGACAGGGGAAGGGTGGTGAGTTTGCTTGTTTTTTTGGCTGGAGAGAGAGACCACATCTGAGCCACAAAAGAGGTTCTCTTGGGGGTGACTCTTAGGCCTAATTTTAAGTAGGCTTGACCTATCCTTTGTGGGATTAAGTTTCATATAAGCAAATCCCAAGATTGGGGGCTCAGCCTATAGCTTTGGTTGTTTGCACTGCTTGTGAGAATATCAAGAATTCAACCTGAGGAAGTTGAATTTTCTCACAATTCCCCAAAGGGGACTTTGCAAATACTTTTTTATTCACTGATCAAATCACTCTGGGATTCATCAGGCCATTACTCTGGACAAACCAACAAAATCTCATGTCCTACTCAAGGTCCCATGTACTTATGGTGTTCAGTTAAGCTGTCTATATAAGTTATATTAGGAAATGCACTAGTCAAAATATAAATTTTGTACCAAATAAACATTTTTTGCTTTAGTCTCATGCATAAGTTAAAATTTTTATATATTAATTATCATCTATTTTCAACCACCCTGTAGTAATGATATTTCTTTGTTCTTCCTCATGCAAAAACATTTTTAAAATTTGTACATTTAGTCATTATCATTATACACTCTAGGCATTCCTAGATTATACCATCTCAGTCTTTATCATCTATCTTTCTTTCTGATTTCATTTGTGACCCCAGCCCTCCTCCCTCTATCATTCTCCCATTCAGCTTCATTCAGTGCTTTAACATAATTGTATTACTGTTAGGTAGAATTGTGCTGTACATTTCTGAGTTTTTACAACCAGTCCTGTTGCACAATCTGTATCCCTTCATCTCCAATTACTCAATATCTTACCTTATTTCTATCTCCTGATGGCCTCTGTTACCAATGAAATTCTCCGAGTTTACTCACTAATGTCAGTTCATATCAGTGAGACCATACAGTATTTGTCCTTTTGTTTCTGGCTAATCTCACTCAGCATAATGTCCTTAAGGTCCATTCATGTTGTTACATACTTCATAACTTTATTCTGTCTTACAGCTGCATAATATTTCATCATATGTATATACCACAGTTTGTTTAACCACTTGTCTGCTGATGGACATCTTGGTTGTTTCTATCTCTTTACAATTGTAAATAATGCACTATAAACATTGTTGTGCAAATGTCCATTTGTGTCCTTGCCCTCATGTCCTCTGAGTAGAAACCTAGCAATGGTATTTTTACATTTAGCTTTTTGAGGAACCACCAAACTGAAATGATGTATGGAACCTAGAAAACCGGGTTTTAATCCTAATCCCATTTTGTAAAGGCAGCTGTTTCTTCTAATCCCTATTCAGTATTGTAAATTTGGAACTGTAATTAGATCATCTCCCTGGAGATGCGATTTGATCAAGAGTGGTTGTTAAGCTGGATTAGGTGATGACAAATCTGCACTCATTTGGGTGGGTCTTGATAAGTTTCTGGAGTCCTATAAAAGAGGAAATATTTTGGAGAATGAGAGATTCAGAGAGAGCAGAAAATGCAGCAGCACCACCAAGCAGAGAGTCCAAGAGCCAGCAACCTTTGGAGATGAAGAAGGAAAACACCTCCCAGAGAGCTTCATGCAATTGGAAGCCAGGAAAGAAAACTAGCAGATGATGCTGTGTTCACCAGATGCCCTTCCAGATGAGAGAGGAGCCCTGACTGTATTCACCATGTGCCTTCTCACTTGAGAGAGAAACCCTAAACTTCCTCGGCCTTCTTGAACCAAGGTATCTTTCCCTGGATGCCTTTAATTGAACATTTCTATAGACTTGTTTTAATTGGGACATTTTTTTGGCCTTAGAACTTTAAACTAGCAACTTATTAAATTCCCCTTTTAAAAGCCATTCCATTTCTGGTATATTCCATTCCAGCAACTAGCAAACTAGAACAGATTAAAAGTGCCACATTCTGTAGTACATTTATTAAATTTCATTTTCTTCAATTAATGCAAATAGAAGGGTCAAGACAGTCCTGAAGAAATCTAGAATGCACCATCACTTGAACAATAATGTTAAGAACAATTCTATGTCTATATCAAATCATGATCATTTAAGCAATATTTTTAGATATGGTAAATGAATATGGAATAATTACAGCTTCCATTCCAATGGTTTCTGGACAATTGTCTTTCAAGGGTTGTCTTCCTGAGTATTTACTCACCTAGATAATTTCATAACATTTCCATGTCAATTGAGGGCTGACATGAATTTGGTTACAGACACCTCTTTGGCCTTGCCTGACAGATAGGAATGACAACTTGTTGATGTTATGCATGGAATTTTCTCCCCCAAATTTTATACAATGTTTTCCTGGAAATGTCTAGTTTTTACCCCACAAATGAAGGTTTTGAACATGGCAGGGCACCAATAGGTAAACACTAAGGAATGCAATGGGAAAATTCTGGGAGTATGGTAGATGAAGCAATGGGAGATGAAGGATTTGAGCACTGAGATACAGAGGACTGGGATAACACATATAAGTGGTTTAATTGCCAAATGCCTTGGGCAGGGCTTTTTCTCTAGCACAGCCTCAGTATAAAGAAAATATGATGTTACAAAGAGAAATATATTGACACCATAGCACAGAGTGTGACCTCATGGGGACAGACATCTTGGAGTCTTTGGAAGGTGTAGGTTACAAGGATCCTTTGTTAGAAGATAGCACTCTGTCTCAGGCAGTGTCTGGTGGAGCCATTTCCCCTGAGTTTACCAAACTCTGTGCTTGGCTTGTATCTGAATTAAGAGTGCTCCATAAACTAGAGGAAAATGTGTAAGCAACTAACAGCCTGAATGAGGGTGAAGAATTCCAGCTTGAGGTGAGTGGGCTACTAGGGGAAATGAACTGTCCATATCTTTCACTGACGTTAGGAGATGTGACTAAGCATTTTGTTCAGAACTGTCTCCTTTGGCTCACATACCTCAACTCAGAACTAGAAGCTGCTGGAATGCTCTCTGTGAATGATCCTCTAAAAAAAGCTTAAGAAGGAGGTGGTACTGAGGTCTATCAAGAGTTTAAAGGCATATTTATAGCTCTAGAAATATCCAAACTGCCATCCATTATAACTATGTTTCAATTCTTCAGGGAAATGAAAAGAAATTAAAGGAAGCATTAGCAAAAGTTCCACTCATGTGGGAAAGCCTTTGTTGGGGAAACCAATGGGACCAGCCCACTGGGGAAAGATTAAAGCAATTAACTAAGCCATAGCTGATGAATTTGAAGTTCAGAGAAAGCTGCTTATAAAACATGTGGACGTCACTGTACAGTGCTTTGGCTGGTCTGGCAGAACTAAGAGTCAAACTGAAAAACTAGCAAAGGTTTACCAGCCAAAATGCTTGGTCTTATCTCCTAAAAGTGTTATTTCTGTTGCCCATCTTTTGGCCACAAGACAAGACTTGTTAAAGATTTTAAGGACAAGCAATGGCTCTATTAGAGCAAAGACTACCTGTGTCATCAATAAGGTATTGATGGGCAGGGGGCCTGACAGAGGTGGTAGACCCAATGAAATTGAACCTCCAACTCCAGAGATGTCATCATGGTAGAAAAGGCAAGATGGCCCCCAGCAGCAAGCAGGAGGCTGGGGAAGAGGAAAAGGTGGTTATGAACATTCCTCATAAGGAGGATGAGGAGGTCACGATCAAGGAGGAGGGAGAGATGGACATGGTGGCTATGACCATGCTAGTCAAGGGGGAGGAAGAAGACATAAGTATCAGGGAGGCTGGCTAGATGGAGGGAGTGAGGGAGGAGGTAGTTACCAAGATGGTGACTATCAAGATTGGGGTTTCCAGCCAGGTGGCTGTCATGGTGGCCACAGTAGTGTCAATCTAGTACCCAGAGAACACATGAAGACCCCTGACTGGGAAAAGTATGTATGAAGCAGACGTGGCCAAGGCAGGCATGGTAGTTGAATGGTGGCTTCCAAACATCTACATATACAGGAAGTGGATACCAGCATGGTGGATGCCAGTGGTGGATACCAGCATGGTGGATGCCAGAGTGGTGGATACCTGCATGGTGGATATCAGAGTGGTAGATACCAACAGGAAAATAGTTACCAAGATAGTGGGTACCACATTGAATGAGGCAGTGATTGTGGAGAGAGAGGTGGTCGTGGAGGCTGAGGTGGTCACGGGGCCAGGGAGGAGGTTGGGGAGGGTGACAGGGCTAGAATTATTACCAAGGGATCAGTTTGAACAGCACTTCTAGCATGGAGGTTATCAGTATAAACATTCTGGATTTGGACCGGGAAGACATTATATTAATTGAAGCTATGGAACTTTACATTTTGTTAGAGCTCAAACAATGGAAATGCTAGTTTCAGAATCATGAATTCAGAATAGGTTTTTAATTCATGTGAGAACACAGGGGGCTGGAAGATACCTGCTTGGTGTAAGCATTTGTAGGTCATCATTCAATTCTGTTGTGTTTTTTAAAGGGACATACAAAATGCTGCTTGAGAAATATATACATTTCTCCTTTGTATGAAGAATTTTTTAAAAACGTAATAAAATTGTCTTTAATTTTTGACCAGTCAACTAGCTCCACAGTCAGAACATGCATATTTTGTTTTCTTTAATGCATATTTTCTGAAGAAACTGCTGGAATAATTTGTTTTCATCTTTTCAGTATGCAGTTTTAAAAATGCAGATCCTCCTAGATCTTTTTAGATATGCAATTAGGAAATTTTCCCCATTGTAATAACCCATTTATATATGTGTTTCTTAAAATATTCTAATGGCTTTTCTTCAAGCATAGTTTTGCCCTTGGTTGGCTTTTTTTATTCAGAGAGGTTATACCGCATTTGCGTCATGATTGACCTTGTAGGTCAGTTCCTATTAAATGAGTGCGTCTGTGGATGGCACATGCTGTAGCCTTGTCTTTGGGTGGAATACTATAGCATGCACTCAACTCTGAAAATCTTGAACACAACTATAATCCATAAAGATGATGAAAACAAAGCAAGTTGAAAAAATTCACATAGTATATGTAAGCATCTAGTAAAGTATTGCAATTCAAACTGACCTGCATCTATTCAAAACAAGTTCCTCTTTCAACTTCATTTTTGCTTGAAATTCTTAGAGAAATAGAAAATTGAAATTTGCTTTATGCATGAGTTGAAACTGCTGGCTCAGCAAATATAAGTTAGTTTGCTTTGGGCAGGAGACTTTTTCTGTAATGGAAGAAATGTTCTACCAAGTAAGAAGACAGATTTTTGCTTAGTGCAGGAGGCCCTTTATTACTGCTGCAGAAAAGAAAAGCCTAGATGCAATTATGTTTTACATCCTCCTTTACTGAAATCTACATGATGCTTTTTGCTGGGTTTTGTATGTAAGCATTGTCAAGCTGTGAAAGAAAATGATGAGAGGTGTGTTTTGTGTGGAAGGTGAACAATAAAGTAAATATATCCAAGTCAACCACTTGGAAAGCCCTAAGAGACAATATACATCATCTAGTGTCAGCACACATCAGTCTCAGCATGGCCACTTGTTCACAGTAGGTCTGGAAGATGATCTGGTTGGGGAAGAAGAGTGATCAGAAAAACACAACAGAGGGAGCTCATGCAAAGCAACTCTTACTAGCTTGGCTGCCAATGACTGAGAAAAATGGCATGGTATAATGGGATGCAGATGTCTAAATCTAGTACCCAGAGAACACACGTGGCCAAGGCAGGCATGGTAGTTGAATTGATAAAATGTTCATCTTAGCTTGTTGTAGCTATATCCTCCACTATGAAACCAGCAGGCTCATGAAATACCTGGATTCACAATGCAGGGTACAAGGAAGAAGGGTGGTATTTCTCAGCACAGCCACAAGCATATTTGGCATAGAACAGGAAACAGATTCAAAAATGAGAATCCTCACACGCTAGCCTTCCAAGCATGATAAAGGAAACAATAGGTGATTAGAAGAGGTCCCCAAATATAGTATCATGGCATGACTACTACACTGGATTGCGGGGAAAGCACTCACCCTCTGAAAAGTCTAACAAAATAATAAATACTATTTTTGAGGAGGGTGGGCATTATGAGAGTAAGTGATTAGAAAATTATCGGTACAAGAAAGCACTTATCATATGTTAATAAATACACCTAATTTTCCTAATAAAATTGGTACATATCCACTTTAACCTCATCCCAATGATAATGTTTATACATCACAGATCCAGATTTCTGAAATGAAGATAAATATTTTAAATATTCAATCTCCAAATGGAAATGAGACACTTAAATGCTATTATTAATCTCTGTACTCCTTTGTTCATGCACCAGCAGCATCTAAAGAAATTACTTTTTCATTTTGCCTGTGGGTAGGTCTGCTTACTATTCTCTTTTTGTACATTTAATAAAAAAGAATTGGAATAATTTTTAAAATTGGTGGGGGGGTAGAGGGAAGGAGGTAATGAGGGAGGAGAGAATAGAGGGAGAGAGCACTAAATCTGTTAGAATTACGCCCTTCCTTCTCCTTGTGCTCTATTTAATTCTTTACACATCCTGAAAATGTTTCTAAGATTTTTGCTTTCTTGATCTGGTGAAATCTACCTGTCAGAGTTTTCTCTGTCTTCTCTGAACTTAGCTTTCCTCTAAGAATACCAACAGGACAAGTACCCTCTCTGAATTTATTCAGCATTCCTGGGTTAAAAAACACAGTAGGGATTCCTACACCCATATTTTATTTTGCAGTCTCATTTCTCCCCATCGCCACTTTGTTGTTCCTCCTGATTCTTCCTTCATTGTCTTGGCAAATGCTGATTCCTCATTGGAAAGTCTTTCCATTTTTCTGTCTGATGTAGTAAAACTACCCAAAGACACAGATTAATCATCATAATCATCACCTCATTGGCAATATTTTTCTTGATCCCAGATGGAATTGCCATCCCTTATTTGTACTCTTGCATTTACTGCATTTTTCAAGTCTCTCCAGACTAGATAAATCAGAGTTCAACTTTGGGATCAGTTTCAACCACATACCCAGCATGTGTCTAATCTGTTGCAGGTTTTAGCAAATTCTTGCTGCTTTTCAGTTAAGTATTCTAAGTGTTCTGAGCAACCTGCCAATAAAATGCTGTATCTGCAAAGCACAAGAAAGCAAGGTGCAATAAAACAAGGAATGCCTGTAGGCAAATGACAATATTTAATTGTATGTAGCATCTTCTGGTTTCACATAAACCAATGTTTGAATGTTTTCCTGTTTTTATTTTTTATAATTAGTGATTTTATTAATC
>PVIY010045789.1:0-18861 GCA_004026745.1 Myrmecophaga tridactyla | reverse complement strand
CACACACATATGTACACATAGCTCATGTGCACGCACAGACATGCACACACAATGAACACTCCTACACATGCACACATACACACATATCCCTCCATATTTACAAACACACATGCACGCACACACCAACATGCATATACACACATGTGCACTGACATATGTACACACACCAATACCAAAACTTTGTTTGAAATGGTCACGAAAATGATGTTCTTAAAAATTCTGTTCGTTCCCACAGCAAATTCAAAAATACTGAGGCAGACACCAGCCGAGGGTGAGACTCGCCCGAGGAAGCAGTGTGCCCTCGCGGTGGAGTGAGCTGACATGTGCCCATGTGGGAGATGTGTGGGAACTAGCTGTCCCTTTTCCCTGGAAATACTCAGCACACCACTCGAGGTGGATTTAGGTTTTATAGATCATTTCTTGATCATCAGACTCTCATTTTGAGAAAAAGCCCAAGAAAGCTTTCTCAGCCTCTGTACTTTGTCTAGTGGGAAAGGTCATCCTTTGCTGTCATTTGGGTCACTTCTCAGCTCCCCCCCACCCCGGCTGGCGGGCTCAGCACTGTGGTGGACAGCCTCTGGGCCAGCCAGTGTGGCTTTCAGATGTGCCCTTTATGGCAGCCACTGTACATGGCATCTTTCTAGGGTCAACCTGCCAAAGCGATTTTCCCCTTTTTATTTCTCCATGTCGTGATGAAGCCATATATCAAGAAAAGGCTGAGAAACAAGAATTTATCTAACTCAGGAGGAAAAGGGACCCCAGAGGTTGGCAACTGGCCTGTGACTGCATCCAGGACTCTCCAAAACGGTGCCGGATGAAGAATTTTGGAGGTGGACCTGGAATTCAGCAAAGACGTGCAGGAGAGGGCCCAGGGTTCCTGAGCACAGGCCGTTCTGCAAGACACCTTCTGACCTCCAAGGACACCACTTCCATTATTTCATAAAGTAGAAACACACTTTTCTGAACATTCCGAATGTAATGTCATTATTCCCTTCCATTTTTTGAATGGTAAATGACAGTATCTAAAAATTATAAAATTAAACTAATGGCCCTTCTCATTTCCATGCATTTCTATCTAAATGAAATCTCCCACCTCATAGCTCTGTTCAGGCCTTGGGCCATTTTTGTCCAGGTTTTTGTCCAGGCTCAGCTATAGCTGAAAGTGCTGCCCTGACACAAGAACTATCTACACTAGTTGATTCGAAATTGTCGTGTACCCCAGAAAAGCTATGTCCTTTAATCCTCATACAATATTGCTGGGTGGAAGCTTTTTTATTGTTTCCATGGAGATGTGACCCACCCAATTGTGGGTGGTACCTTTTGATTAGGTGGTTTCCATGGAGCTGTGTCTCCACCCATTCCAGGTGGGGTTGCTTTCAGGTGCGCTTTAAGAGAGAACCAGTTTGGGAAAAGTTTAAGAGCCCATGTAGCTGGATACTTTGGCGTGAAAGGGAAATACCTTTGGGGAAGCCTTATGAAATGAGAAGAGAAAGCTAGCAGACATCGCCACATGCCTTCGCAGCTGAGTCTAAGTATTTTTCCCTGGATGACTTAGTTTGGACACTTTCACCACCTTAGAGCTGTAAACTTGCAACTTAATAAATTCCCCTTTTTAAAAGCCATGCCATTTCTGGTATTTTATGTTCTCGCAGCTTCTACAAACTAGAACAGACTCTGACAATGTTCATTCTTCAATTTCAAGTCCATTTTATGTACTTGGAAGCGTATTTTCCAGAAGGGAAGAGAAAGGACGTTGAAGAGTATCCCCCTTGGCGCTCACCCCTTGGTAGCTGAGCTCTCACAGCCTCCAAAGAGTTTGATTTCCTTCTGAAAATTCCCACACTTCTGTGCATCCTCATGTGAACAGCCAGCAGTGAAAGCACACAAGTAACCTAGCAACCATCCAAATTCCAGCAGGAATAGAAACTAAAGGGAGCTGGAATCTTCCTGACAATGCTGGAGGATTAGCAGTAAGTGAAGCATTACGCAGCCACACAGCTGAGCTTTTTTCATGCTCCCTGGATTTTCAGTTGAACAAGAAGCTAAGATTTTAGTTCAAGTAGCTGGAAGAATAGAGCTGCCATTTACTGATGAAAAAGCACGTTGATGGAGCAAATAGAATTAAAGTTCAGTTTCTAACATGCTAAGTGCAAAAACCGTTCAGACCCCCCAAGAGGAGGTGGTGGCGGGCGTGGGATTCTCAAACCTGGCATGGAGGAGCCGGGCATGTCAACGGAAGGGAGCAGAGGAGGGGGCTGGCCTTGAGTTCAGGGAAGGCAGAGAGTCCATCAACTGGGCCAAACACTGCCTGTCTCCGCCTGCTGTGCTGCTGTGACAAACACAACGGATGGGGTGGCCTGGACAGCAGGGATTCATTGTCTCACAGCTCCGCAGGCCACAGGCCCACCTTGAGGTGTCGGCACTCCTGGGAGCAAGGGTGGTATCTGCACCTCAGGCTCGTCTCCTGAGCCACGTGGCATCCCCTTCTGCTGAGCCCACACTTCCTGTTCACACGGTTCCCAGCATGCCGGACTGAGGCCCACCGACTCAGTGTGGCCTCTCCTGAACTAGTAGCATCCTCGAGGGTCCTGCTGACAATGGGCCTGCGCTCAGGGCGGGGTGGGGCGTGGGCGTGCCTTCCCGGGGTCTGCTTCGGTCCTGAGCGTCCACTCGGCAGGTGACATGACCAGGGCTTGGCTCCAGCCCCTGGAGGTCCCTGAGTGGGGGCAGTGAAGGGACAGAAGCCTGGGGGAGGTGCAGAGAAGGGGCTGGAAGGGGGAAAGGACTAGTGGGACAGTGAGGAAACGTCATGGAAGGTTCTGGGTCTCTCACTGCCTCTCGCTTTTAACAGAACATTTAAAATTAAAATATTAAACTAGGCGCTCTTTATTTCCCTTTGAACCTGTTTCTACCTTTTAATCCCACCTTGATTTAAATTTGCCTTTTCTAAATTTTAGCTTTAATAATAACTATAAATGAATAATTACTTCTTATATTTGAATCTGTCTGTCATTTGTTCAATCTCTTTCTCCATCTCCCTCTCAGTAACCAAGTCGAAGAAAAAAACTATAATTAGTAAGTCTATCAGGAAATATGAGTTCATTTTGTTACCAGACTTTGCATACACCATGAAATGGAGAAATTTAAACTTCCTAAATGAGGAATAATCAATCATGAGCTTTCAATCCAGGCCATTTGCTGTAATATTGTAACAACCTTTCCTGCATTGAACAGCACTATCTGGTTTCAGGCACCTTTCTTTCTTTTTATTTATTTGTTTTTTGCAGATATTTTTAATCAAACACAACCTTACTTTATAGGACTGCTTTAATGAGATCTACTGAATATTTTACATTCATGAAGTGCTTTGGGCTCCAAAGGAATTCTGTTGAAAAATGAACAAAGCGCTAGTTATTTTCTAATTTGTTCCACGATCAAGCAAAACTTTTCATTGTGACTGAGGAATAAGCATTACATAGAGATGATCTCAGAGAAGGCACGTGCTGGTAGCTGCTTTCGTCTCTCTTTTCCTGATGAAGCCCTCTGCAGGGATGGAGTGCTTGAAAACGGCTGAACTATGGCTGGAGAGCAGAGCCTGCCTGCTGTGGGCTCACAGTTCCCGGGGCAGCAGCAGAAGGGGCAGGAGGCTGCCCGGCCTCAGTGCAGACGCATGGCAGTGAAGGACGCCAGGGACTCCGGGAGAGGAACTGGGGGGCCTCCAGGAGCCGGTGCAGCCGGTGTTGGTCGTGGGCATGGGTGCTGCCCCAACCAAAGCTGTACTCACAGCCCCGGGGACACCTGGAAGCCATGTTCATTGGTGTTTTGTCCACCTTCCTTTAAAAGAGAGGCAGACCTTCTCTCTCCTTTGTCACCCCGAGCAGTTTAGCTCTGGCCAAAACTTGACACCCACCTGGCCACATGGAAGTGGTCCTGGCCCACCCCAGAGGGTCACAGGCAAATGGCCAGCTACTGCTTCTAAAGCATGCTCTGGGGTCACCAAGGTGTGCCCTCCCCTTTCCTGAGCAGAGTGCTGCCTCCCCTCCCAAAGCTTCCTGGCCTCGCCCCTCCGGCGGAGCTGGGTAACCCAGCGGTGCTGGGCAGCACTCCCCAAGGGCGTCTCCCAGGGGGGCTCATGTCCCAGGGGGGCTCACGGCCAGCAGACTCATCAAGGGGCGGTGAAACAGTCCGTCTTCCTTTCAGTCTCTTGGCGTCACACCTGAGGTCAGACAGACACAAGAACAGGACGAAGACACCCCAGAGTGCTAAACTCCCAGAAACCCTAAACACAGTCAGGAAAAGAGGCAATGGCGTCTAGGGGCATGGTGAGTCCCAAGTCAGGGTCTGGACTCCTACTGAGCTCTCTTGAAGGAGAGCGGGGCTCCGTCTGAAGGGAGTTCATGTGTCCTTTGTCTTTAGGGGGACTTATGTCCTGACACTTCACCGCAACCGCATTCGGGGCCTAAGTTTGGCTTGCATAAGAGAAGTGTTTCTAACTTTAATGAAAAGGCAGGTCAGTAGTACGAAGTGCACAGACAAGTTCCCCAAATTACTCGAGACGAGACCTCCCTGGGACTAGCATTTTGAATGCCAAGCCTTATAGGGAAAAGTGAGCTAAAACATTAGGGCTGGAAAGATCAATAAAATGAACTTTGCAGATCACTTCAAAATTAGTAGCATGGAGGAAAGACAGTGTAGTCAAGTGGGAAAAAAAGATGAAATTTAGAATCAGAGCGGAATTCACATCTACTCCAGCCACTTAGTAGCTGTGTGGCCACGCCTAGCTTACAAACCTTAAGGCCTCTGAATTTGTCCATTTATCAAATGAAGGAGGGCGGGCCCCGGTGGCTCAGCAGGCAGAGTTCTTGTCTGCCATGACGGCGACCAGGGCCCATTTCCCAGTGCCTGCCCATGCAAAATAAATAAATAAATAAAAATAAAAAATAAAATGAAGGAAATAATTATTCTGATAAATTGGGCTAGACCAACAGTCAAGAGGACTTGGCTCCCTGTGGGTTGTTAGGACAAAAATTTGAATTACTCTTTCTCTTTGTAAATGAAAAATAACTTATTACCATGTAGACGTACTAAGTTTATACTTTTTAATTGAAGTCATTTCCTTCCTATGGAAAAGCTTCCTCGCTGAATTATCTGTTTTATGGCACAGGCTGCTTTGAGTTGGGCTGATTGTTCATTGCAGCTTGATGAAAAACGTCTTTGCGTTTTTAATTCAAGTGAGTCCTATTGCATGAGGGCAGCCTAGAGAGAATAACAATTTGTCTCTCATTAGCAGAAATGAGTTTCACATCACAAACTTCAATTATCCGTTGAAATTTTTCTTTTCAAGGATGGTTTTTGAAAGAAGCAATAATGATGACACTAGTACAGTAACTTTCTGAGCCAACGAGATGGAGGATTGAGAACAGAGATGATTATCCTTTCAGAGAAAGAAAACGCAAGCAGGTAGCAATGTCCCACTTTGGGCGGCTTCTCTTTCCGTGGGGAGGTAGGCTGGGCGGTCAGCCGCACTCACAGGCAGCCCCGTGGGGAACGGGCTGCAGGAACAGGAAGCCACACAAAGGCGCAGCCACACGCCACGACGGACGGCCGCGTGCAGTCAATTTTCTCCTTCTTAATTTTTCAGTCCCTTCCCTCGCCCACCATGGGAAATGCTGCTGAGCCTCACTCTCTCACATCCACACTGAAGTTCAGAAAAAGGAATAGGGGAGCTGTGCTGGTGTGGATCTGTTTTGCACAGAAAAGGCCACGTTCTTTTCACCCATCCCTGTGCCAGCAGACCTGCTGCAGGTGGGATCTGGTTATTAGGTTGTTTCCATGGCCATGTGGCCCCATCCGTTCAAGGGAGCCCTCTATGAGGGGATAAAAGGCAGGTGAAACTCAGAGAGAGCTCAGGGAAAGAAAACATGCAGAAGAAGCCAGAAGCACCCACAGGAGCTGAGAGAGCCATTCTGAACCCAGAAGCCAGGAGAGAAGGACCAGCAGACGTCACCACGTACCTTCCCATGTGGCAGAGGGGCCCCGGGTGCCAGCAGCCTTTCCTTAGAGAAAGTATCTCCCCTTGATGCCTTAATTCACATTTTCATGGCCTTAGAACTATAAATTTGTAACAATAAATCCCTTTTGCAAAAACCAATGCATTCCTGATATATTGCATTCTGGCAGCATTAGCAAACTGAAACAGGAACTAAGAGAAACTTCAGGTAAAACAAAACCTTTCCTTAGGTAACAGCAAATGTTTTATGCAAAATAAGCAAGGACAGTTAAGAGAAAGACATTTAATATTTTAGCCAGTGACCTCAAAACCAAAAAAACTCATTTTTAACAATTTTTTCACTTTGACAAAACACACTTTAATAATTACTTTCAAGCTCTCTGTGTTTAATTCATAGTGTTGCTTTTCATTGGCTAGCTATTTTTAAAATTTTTTTAGAGAAGTTTTAGGTTTATAGAAAAAAATTATGCATAAAATACAGAGTTTTCTTAGACTGTCGCACTATTAACACCTTGCATTGGTGTGATGCATTTGTTACAAATGATGAAAGATCATATCTATACTTGTACTAACTGCAGCCCATCATTTAATTTAGGGTACACTGTTTGTCTTGTATAGTCCTATGCTGTTTTTTTAATTATTATTTTTATTCTAATAGTATGTACAACCTAAATTTTCCCATTTTATCTGCATTCAAATATATAATTCAGTGCTGCTAGGGATAGTCACAATGCTGTGCTATTGCCCCAAATCAATCGCTTTTTCTGAACTCAGACAAATATTACCTGCAAATCGGCATATCACCTGAACCTGCCCATAAGCTTGGCTAATCAATAAGTTAGATTTCTCCTCACAGCCATTCTTCTTTTTCTAACTTTAACTCCCAACACAGAA
Source organism: Myrmecophaga tridactyla (assembly GCA_004026745.1). Taxonomy (NCBI): domain Eukaryota; kingdom Metazoa; phylum Chordata; class Mammalia; order Pilosa; family Myrmecophagidae; genus Myrmecophaga; species Myrmecophaga tridactyla. The sequence continues at coordinate 11,957 of PVIY010045789.1, read as the reverse complement.
ATGTCCTAATTGAAAACAGGGTTCAACTAACCGAGAGACAGTCCAGCCCAGCCAGGGCTCCACCTAGGTTCCAAGGGTCACCTGTCACCTGACACTGCACGAGGGACAGGATAGGAGCTCAGGGGCAACTCCTGTAGCCCAGCTCAGGTTATGGATGCAGCCCGGCTTGCAGCCCAGTTCCGATTTCTGCACTAAGATGGACAGCCATCGTCCACTCAGCAGATGCATCACCGCCCAGCAGCTAGACCAGTCTGGATATGGAGGACAAGCCGGCAGCAGGGACCAGGTCCCAGTTCTCGGACACAGCAGGAGGGAAGTGTTGGGAAAGGAGTGGTGAGACCCTGCTCCGGGGCCCAGGCAGCCCCAAAGGGACAGGGGAGGATGGAAGGGATACAGAGTGGTGGGACGTGAACAGGAGCCAGGTGGAGTGGGCAGGACAGGTGGCACCTGGTGGCCATGAGGCCTGTCCATTTGCAGGGTCAGTGCCCCTCGCCTGGTACAGGCCAGTGCCAGGCCAGGGGAAGGGTGCTGGCAGGTGTGCGCCCAGCGAGGCTGGGGCAAGCCCTGACTCTGTAAAGGAACAGATTCATGCAGTGTGGAGAGCGGAGCAGGGCTGCGCTGATGCTTTTCTGTAATAGTCGGACAATAGCGTTCAGCGGCTGGGAGCGGGCCAGTTCCAGCTAACAGGATCGGGTGCTGCTGGGAGCAGACGGGAGTCGAGGGTGACTCCAGAGCTTTCAACAGAGCAAGCAGAAAGGCATCGTTTCCGATGGCTGAATTACGGATCATGAGAAAGAGCAACTTCGGGGTTGGGGAGCCCGGGCTTGTCTGGGACTTTTCGGGCCAGATTATTCTGTTAGATGTAGGAGTGTAGGGCCAGGCAGCCACTTAGATGGGAGATGGGCGTTTGAAGTTTTAGAGCAAGCATATGGGTATTATTTTGAGCAGGGTCCTCGCGCTGGGATTAGCACTGGTAGAGACAGCTAACAGCCTGGAGAACTGGCCTTACAGGCAGAAAACAGGACAGCAGCTTCTTTTTCCTTTTCTTTCCTTTTCTCTTTGTCTACAGTGTAAAGACCTGTGAGGCGATCCAAGAAAAAGGATTGCAATCTTGGAAATCCAGTATTAGTCAGAAAGAGGCGAGTCTTTGTGAACTGCAGGGACCCTTGAGAGCAGGAATCGTGCTGTGATGATGTGTCCAGGACAGCGAAGCTGCAGGCCTGGCTGGATCCCATGGCTTTCCGTTCTCAGTCTCAGCCTCCCCATTTGTAAAACCAAGTGACTACATCCTGTCCCAGTTTTTTCCAAGTTTCAAAAGCCATTTCTCTTATATTTTACTATATTTTAGAATAAGAGATTTAGATTAGATCAGTGATAGATGATGGCGAAAGAGAGAGATAAAAAGAAGGAATGCATACTGTGTTATATATACAGTTTTTGGAACTAAAGTCTGGTCTGGCCAAAAGCATTTCAGACCTTTATGTATTTTTGTTGTTCTCAATTCTCCCTGAAAATGGTTTAATTCTTCCTCTTGAGCCTCCTGATTTCTGTATACCATTAGCATCGGGGATAATCCATTGATCAATAGACCTGTGTTCATTGAACAGGAGCCCTGAATCCATATGCAATTCCAAGGACTCTGTTATCAGTTACCATATGCTGGTTTTCCCCTTCCATGATTTAACGAGCAGCTTCCTGCGCTAGGCTTCGGCTCGCACAGGCGGTACGTGGCCACCTTTCATTTTATCTGTCATAAACATGGAATAGACGCAGCTGCCCAAGGGCAAAGCTAAAACATGCCCTTCAGGGGAAGTCAGAGCATGGCCTTATGATGGTCTCCGTGTCCCCCCTAAGGAGTAACAGCAAAGTTTTCTGAAGTCGTGGGGAGCAGATGACAGAGGAATTTAAAGAAGTACTCAAGTTAAATCATGCTCTCTAAAAGCTTTAATCATTTACAACCAGAATGCATTGATTCTTTTTAAACTCCACTTTTTACAAAGCGTATAAAGAAAGCATGAGCGGCAGGTGGTTTCAAAGCATCTCATAAATCAGCTTGAATATTTACATAAAAAGTAAATGTCATATTTTTTACTTAGCCCCTTAAACTGCTTGATGCACACTCCCCACATGCACACATATCTTCACGGTTATGTAACACATTGAACTAAAAGACAGACCTTGGAAGGAATCAGTGCATAAATGTACACGGGGGTGAAAATGGCAAACCAATAACAACAACCAAAAACAATGCTGCTTCCATGCAGCAGAGTAATAGGCAGTCATTAAATATCAGGCTTTGAAAATTATTCAGTGACATGGGGAAAGGTTCCTGATACAATATAAAGTGAAAAAGAAGTGTAATAAACAATATGTTTTCAACACTTTTACAAAGAAATATATATGTTTCATATTAGTAATTGTTTTAAAAGACTAAAAGGCAGCGATGACTCAAAAAGATAGAATTACAAATTATGTTACTTTATTTTTATTATTCACTATAATAAGCATGAATTATTTTATAATGAAATGTTATTTTAACCAGATCGCATACGTACGTGGAGTGATCAGAACCCCCTTTCTGCCTTTTCTGTATTGGTAATAATTTTAGGATCACCTTTGCACTTGATGGTCAACAATTCTTCACTCATAGAAAAATGTGTCTTAGGACTATTTCTACAGAAATCTGAGGTGAATAGAGCCAGCAGTCCTTTTACCCAGGTCTAAAGAAATCTCAACCCAGATCAGAGAAGTCCACAGAACTTAAATGGTATGAACTCCAGAAGTCAGTTTTGGGTTCGATCACCGCACATCTAGGACAAAGCAGTCAGAGTCCTGGTTTGAAGTGATCTTGCTATAAAATCTGCTCTTCAGGAGTCTCAAAAACTCAGGAGTAGTTGTGTAGATAACAATTCCCCATGATCCACATCTGACAATAATCCATACACAGCCGTGCATGGCCAGCGTCCGCGTGCTACGGCAAGTGTTGTCTTATGGTTGTCAGCTGAAGCAGGAACTATCCTTTATGAGCTATGACCAGCTAAAGACTGAGAACGCTGTGTGCAGTTACGAGGGGGCCTATGCGTGGAGATGCCGACCCCCCGGGCGCAGTAAGGGACAGGGGTGCGATGGATACACAGACGCTATTTTACATACTGCAAAGGGCAACATGATTAGGAACCAGGATTTGCAAGCCTTTGATTACCCATTTCTTTTTTAATTTTGCAACGTATTGACACAAAAGGGGCATAAATGTACTGTTGTTAGACATTTATTTAATGATAGCCCAAAGTATCTGGTTTCCAAATGTTATAAGCTTTATCCCATTTTGGGTCCCCAGCAGGGAAAAGCCCTGCCTGTTTAGTGACCAGCATCTGCTGGAAGTCCCTTGCAGGTGCAAACATTTGATTGTGATTGGAAGGCGATGATGAGGCAGAAGACCCTTCTGCTGCAATTCAGAAAAGGCCAGGAAAAGGAACCGCTCCCCAAGCCTAACAGCCACTTTAGCCAAGGTCCCAGAGGGTCAGTTCAAGGTGATGCAGCCACTTTTCACAAAGGCCCACATAACAGTCACGACACGGGCCAAAGGGAAGCACTGACAGTCGCGCCAGGTGGCTTCTAGGCAAAGCATTCCTTCTCGAACGTGACTATAAATAATTAATACACACAACTGAATTCACCCCAATCACTCATAGAACTCCTTTGACAACATAAAAGTCAACCTAATAAATCAAAATAATAGGATTTGGAGAAAACCAGGCATTTGTCTATTCGCAGAGAAACATATTGTTCACACAACTTATAAATTGCCAATAGAAGTTCTTCATCCATCACTGAGATTTCCATCTAATGACAGCAAAATAATTGCAATGCCTCCATATCAGCATGCAAGCGTCTGACGTGCCAGGAAGTGAAACAATGTGTAAATTCAGCCCTCGGTGTGTGGACAACACCTGTGGGGTGGGTGAATTTTTTTTCCCCCACTAATAGCAGCTAATTTCTCTGAGAACAAGCCTGGCAAACTTCTCTGTGGCCTTTCTGTGACTGCAGGGAGCCCATCCAAGGAAGAGGGATAATGTTTATTCTTGGACCTTCCTACAGGCTTATCCCAAACCTCTCCTCACTGACACAACTAAAAACCGTGCTTCCTAATGTTTTCAGGGAACAAAGGATTAGGAACTCCAGATTTATCTCCAACTCACAGGATCTCTTCATTTTAAAAACCACATTTTCTCTATCCTGAGTTAGAGGCATCTGTTAGCATTGGATGTGAATAGTTAAATAAATGAATTGGGAATATGTGTGTGTGTGTGTGTGTGTGTGTTGCATGCATGCACGCACACATGCATGTCCTGTATATTCAGACCAACCCCAGCCCTGAGAGGGTGAAAATCACCTGGAAAGGAGCAGCAACCGCAGCACGGGCGGCTTTTCCTGGCAGGACAGAGGCGTGAGGACAGTGGCGCAGGGAAGGGACAGCACATCCCCCGAGGGCCCATGGCAGCTGTGAAACCGACATCTGCCCTTTCGGAGGGACCAAGCTGTGCATCTCTCCCTCCTCTCCTCTGCAGCTGCCTGACACAAGCCTGTCCCTCCCCGCCCGCCCTGATCCAGCCCGGAAACAGCCAACACTGCAGGACCGGGGCCCACTGCCCCCTGGGGGACACCCGACCCCCAAGGCTCCAGATCCCACAGAGGACACCGCCCCCCACCTCCGCTAGGCAGCACCCCAGCTCTCCCCACCTGCCCCACTCACTGCACTGAGACAATGAATCTGGTGCCGTCCCCATGTTGGGGTCCTTTCCAGACTTGGCTGAGCCCCTCCTTGCCATGGCCCAAGACCCTTCCCCAGGAACAGGGGGCTCGGCCGGCCCGATTCTGCCCCTGTCGCCACCTGCTCTGAGTCTGGTCCATATTCATCCCCCAGGGCCTGGGGTTAGAAACGTGGCCCCGTCCCCCCAGCTCTGATCGGCTGACCCTGGAAGTAGCTATGATTCTTCCTTCAGTTCAAAGACACTGTTTCTGAGATTAAGGTAAGCTGAAGCACAGAATTAGCTATTCCCCCTTCTACTTAATTTTAGCAAGTCGACCATTGGCACTAACTTTGAATATTACAGATATACTTACTATTATACTTTTGCAACTATGAGGGACTCTCAATCATCACAAAGAACTTGGAAAAGATCGTTTACAAATATGTAAGAATTAATACCAATAGAGAGAAAAAGTAAGGAATTCATGTGCTGGGCCTGTGAAACATCTTGGAAAATTCTTTCTGGGAGATGGAACTTTTTCTGACAATTCTTAATGATCTTTACTAAAATAATGTTTATTTTTCTTTTATGATAATGTGACTAGCACATCTTGGCCCCTCTATGCACTAGGTTCCTTCCCTTTATTTTAATATCAAATGATAAAGAACAAGCTGAGCAGCAAACTTCTTCTTCTCTAGACACAATTACCTGAGAGCAGAACACTCTGATAATTTGTGCTATTTTAGGATCCAGTTTCATTCTAAGTCAGCTGAAGCATGAAATGAACTAAAATAAACCAAATTCAAGGGAGCTGGGCTGAAGTGAGAGGCAATGGTGTGATTTCCAGGACACGTTCTGCCCTGAGGACAGAGCCCTGGCAGTCACTGCACCCCCCCTGGCCCAGGACGCTCCCCCAATCCCCCCCCCAAGCACTCATGCATGCCTGCAGGTCCTGCTCACAGCCCCCCATGTGCTCTCCAGATCATCCACACAGCCCTGAGTCCCCGCAGCTGAACCCACGCCCCTTCTTTATTGCAGGAAATAAAGACTGAAGAAGTCCCCGTTCCCGGCCCATATTCCCCCCGCCCCCGTTCACCAGGCCTCCTACCCCCCCATCCCACTCACCATTCACGGGGCGTTGACCACGTGCCCACGACAGGCTGCCCCCCGCCTTGCGGCAGTGGATGCGAATCCTGCTCTACCCTCTGAGGGACCCGCTCCTGGGAGCTGAGCCCAGACCCCCAATGTAGTTTCGAATGTCTAAGTTGCCTTGCTGGGGGCTGCAAGGGGGAAATGTCAGGGCAGAGGAGATGCTGTCGGTGCAGACTTACAAACAGCCAGACAGAAAGACAGAAACTCAGGATGGCAGCCTCCCCTGCGTCCCCTTTGCCCCTGGTACTGCCCAAAGGCCCCCCACAGCTCCTGACGCCAGCCCTGCTGCCCTCCTCCCCACTCGCCTGTTCCCTTTTCTTGCTCGTACAGCTCAGAACCGACTCAAAATTACACGGGGGAGAATGCATTATAATCCCAAATTATAGAGCAGGTGTATTAGAGGGCCTGCCACAAGGTTTAGGGTGAATTTAGTGACATCTCCAACTGCAGTTGCATAAATGAGTTTCTCTGGATATCTGAGAAGAGAGCACAGATCTGTATCAGTGAGTTCCGTCCGGGTGCATTAATGACGGAGACATGGTCTTCACAAATAGATTAATAAACCAAGATAAATAGAAACAGCTCTCCATATACGGTTACATCTCAGTTGCATGGTACTTAAGTTGGATTCCTTCTCTGTCTTGCTGTTATTAACTGAACCTGTGCGTCATCAGTTAATGAATTTATATTTAGGAATAGAAAATCCTTTCCTTAATAAGTGTGCAGTTGCTGCATATTCCAAAGCCCCAAATCATAGGTGTGGATGCTCATTTCACAGGTCAGACGCGTTGTTGGAAGAAGCTTGGGGATGGCCAGCCTTTCTGAAGACTCAGGGCTCAAATTAACTTTCCGTTGACACACGGCGGATCAGCAGGGCATTCTTCCATTATCAATCTTTCTAGTTGGCAAACAATTTACTCTCTCGGACTCTAGGTAACATGCTCGCTTTGATGTTCTTCTTTTCCACAGAAATCCATTAAAAATAAATCCACAGTCTTGGCAGATTAGCTGAAAGATTACTGCTGGGCTTCTTAAACAAAAAGGAAATTACTTGGGCAGAATTTTGACTGAACAGCTTTCTCTTCTTTTTTTTGTTGTGCTAATTTTTTCAGTGTGGCTTTTATTTTCATCGTGGTCCTGAATGCATGTAACTGAACGAGTCTAATAGTTCTTCCAAGCACACTCAGAAGAATAAGAGGTCCTTGCACTCTTGTCCAACACAACATGTATTTCCCACTTTAGAGGCAACCATTTACAAATCTTTTAGCTTTTATTTTGTCCTTACATCCTTGCTCTGAATGGCTTGTTCTGCTGCTTTTTTAGATTTCTGTGCCAGCATCATCTGGGGCCTTCCCCTTAAGAAAGGAGATATAGCTCCCTTTCACTTGTCCCCAATTATGCCCATCTCTTTCTCCTGGTATCATTAGGTAGTAAGTGTAGTTGGATTAACATCCAGTATTTATCCCATTGATGAAAATGCGAAGCCATATATTCATCTGCAGTAACTTTTGTTTCTTGTGCGATAATTTTGTTTTACCTGGAGTCGATCACTATTGCAGTTTGTGGGCTCTGTTCTGTAATGCTTACCACGGATTAGCCTGCAAATTCTTCCTCGCACGTTTGAACCTCCTCTCAATTGGTTCGAGCCTATGGAAGCCTTCGTCCACTTCATCCATTCGAACCACCTCTCCCTGAGCCTGCGACGTGAGTCAGTGGGGTCAGGCCACCCACCGGGAGCAGGGACGGCTGTCCTCACACACCCTATCGCCTCACTTTTTAGCTCAGTAAGTCATTTGGTGAAGCATGTTGTCAGTAGGATCCTAAGAAAGCACATGTAGGGGGGAAATTTTACAAAGCCTTGGTCTGAAAAACATCTTTATCCAGGATTGTAAACCATTTTCCCTCAGGATTTTGAAGGTATTACTCCACGGAATTCTTGTTTCCAGTTCTTCTTTGTGATTCCAATTGTATGAGCACACACACAGAAGCTGCACGCTGGTGGCACTTCTCTTGTCCCAGTGTCCGAAAATTCACAATAAAGTGGTGTATTTCTCTTTTTATAGATTGTGCTGCACAATCAATGGGCCTTTTTAATCTATAAATTCATGCTCCACAGTTCTGGGAAATTTCTTGAGTTATTTCATCGAAAACTTCTTCTCCTCTGTTTTCTTTTTTCACTCTTATTCAGATGTAATTTCTAAACTGATCTTTAATTTCTGTGTCTACTTTCTTTTTCTTAGAACATTTGCATCAATTCAAAAAAAGAAATTCTGTGCCTACCTTTTCTCTCTGATTCTCTTGCATTTAATACTTTTTCTTTTGCCCTACATTCTGGAAATCTCTTGTTTGTTATTTTCCAACCTTTCCATTCAATATTCCATTCCTATGGTTTTCTTATTTCCTGGAGCTTTTTCTTATTCTCTGATTATTGCTTATGTGGAGTCTGGTTCTTACTGCATGGATGCAATAGCTTCTCTTTTCTTTCTGTTAAAATAAAAGTGTTATTTTCCCCCTACATAATCTTGGTTTCCCTCAAGTTGCTTTTCTCTGCTTGTTTGTTTTGTTCACATTCTTTCATATTAGAGACATTTTTCAAATGACATCATCTTTGGTTCGGCTTGCATTTAAAACTTTACTTTAAAAACAGTTTTTGGAAGAGTCGTGCATGCTGATTTTTGCTTCATTGCCTGAGACCCCCCTGGAGCTTGTTTGGAAACCCTGACAGGAGTGTTTTCTTTTTCCTTTGACATAGTCAGATTGCCCAGGGAAAAGTCTTCCCATCTCCTGTGTTGGAGGTAAAAGCCTGACCTTCTGGGGAGCAAAGGTGGGGAAGAGCTCAGGAATATCAAAATTCTTTGTTTCAAAGCAAAATTCTTTGTTTTCAGAATGGTATCTCCATGCTTAACTCTTCCCAATATCTTTCAACTCAAGAAATCTGTTTTATCCAGATCCTGGTATAAAATGGATGGCAATTCAAGTTAGGATAACGTAAAAATGGTTTAACAAGGGACCATTTGCTAGGCATGGGCGGTGCATACAGAAGCCACCAGGGTTAGAGCTGTGCCTCCAGACCCAAGAGACCAGAGAAGGAGAGGGTTGCTGGAACCCAGAGAGAAATTCCAACACAGAAGATGAACCTTCGGTGGAAAGAGGAGGTTACCCCAAGGGGTCCTCCCAGGGAGGGAAGGTGGGATGGATGCCCCCTCATCAGAGGGCAACTCCCTCTGCCCTCCTGTCCGGAGTCCTCACTGACCAAGCTGAAGGACCACAGCGTCCTTTAATTTAACCCACGCCAGTCAGCCTCAGAGCACAAAGCAGAGGTTGTAAAAAGGTGGAAAACACATCCAGAGAGCTGCTACGGTTGAATGGTGTCGCACAGAAAGACACAGTCAGGTCCTAGCCCCTGTCCTGTGGGTCTGTAAAGCTGTGATTAGTCTAGGTGCGCCCAGACTGAAACAGGGTGGACCTTAGTCCAACACGCCTGGAGTCCTTGCAGGCATAGGTGTGTGGCCAGCCAGTGGTAGGCAGACAGGGAGACAGACAGACAGGTGTCCGAGACTGAGCTGTGAGGCCAGCACGTCACCCCGGACTCTACAGACCACAGAGGCGGCCTGGCCCGGCTCACACCTTGAAGTTGACTTGTGGCCTTCAAAACTGAGACAATAAATCCCTGCTTAAGCCAACTAGTCTGTGCTACGCTGTGACAGCCATTGGGTAAACTAAGACAAGGGCAAGTGGACGATTTCCAGCACCACCTTCCCCAGAACTTGTGCTGAGGTGGTGCAAGTGAGCGCTCAGGTTGCACAGCGTAGGGGAGAAAACCCGACTGCCTGATGGCGTTTTAACCTGACTTTCCACCCATCCACCTCTTTCAGCCCTGCTTACCTGCAATTCCAGGTGTGCCTGCTACATCCGCCAATGTCTGACCCTTCTGGGGTGTTAACCAGCAGCTTCATCAGCCCTGTGAAATAAAATGCCTTCCAGATTCAGAAATTTGATGACTTTATTATCCCTTCCATCTCTTCTTCCTTGATCCCTTAAAAAAAAAAAAAAAAACTACCTTGCCATCCACTGGGACTAAGGAAAGAAGCAAGGATTAATATACGTGTCAGTCTTCAGTCTTCAGGTGTCACAGAAGTCCTTTTTGTTATTATTTTAAAAGTCGGAATGGATTGATGGGGCTTTAGTTAGTATTGTTCCCAGTCATGCCTACTGGGCCCCCAGATGTTCTGGACAAGCTCGTACGACCAAAGGCAGCAGGGCAGGTGTGAGGATGTCCCAGCACCAGCGGAAACTGCATGTGAAGAGGCCCCCCCCGTAACCACCACCAGAACAACAGCAAACAACAACAATAAAATAATAATAATAACAATGGATTTGCGACCAAGCCACAGGAAAGAATGAACGTAACTTAGGAGGTGAGTTGTACTCACAACGGAGAAAAACTGCCTAATAACTTTCCTGTCGGAAAACCACATTTTCAACCCTATGATTCAGCTGTGAAAGAAAGGAAGACTGAGCTAAAATGGAGTTCAGTTTCTCAAGCCCACAGATGGGTCCAAAATACACTAAGGTAAGTTTTACTGGGAATAGTATCTGTTTATTTCGCACCTGTCATTTAACAAACAATTTGGAAAAGGGAAGTGTTAGCAGACATTTATTCGGGCACTTGAAAAAGTCTTTAGCTATAGCAATATTACCTGGGGACTCATAATATCTACATAACAATAGAGACCAGAGTTCAAAATGCCATCTGCTCTGCTCCAATGCGTCATGGGTGTCACTAAAGATCACCACGCTGCTTGAAATGGAGCAACTGACACCACAGGGGTATGGAAAGGCGGGCTTAGGGACGCATCCTCAAAAACCTCAACAGCAACACATAAAAATGAAAGATAGGAACGTAATAAAAGTAACATGCTTACACATGTTAAATGGCTAATAAATATGTAAATATTAAAATAAATATGGTGCTTTGTCTTTAAAAGACCTCAAGTTTGCCTGTGGACCAGGGCTTCAAAAGACGAGCAGCTTGTGAGTTCTCAGAAAGCCCTGAAAGACAGGACTTTGTGAAATTGGAGGGAGAGCGGAACTGCAGGTGGATGGGTGAGCTCACAGCCCAGGTGGGGGTGGGGGGAGCTGGTTGGATGTTTGATGTGTGTGCCTTTTGTGCAGTCCCAATTCAGCAGGTGCAATTTTTTGCTTTTACCTAAGGTTTTTTGTGGATGAAATTGTGCATAACCAGACACAAAATTCTTTTTCTGTGAAAATCACTCTCTGATACCACATGCTATCAATCATGATGGAGAAAATGCATGTTCTCAAAGCAAGCATCACAGCATAATTGTCCCTCCACTTGTCCTGGGCCTCGCCATCTACCGACTTCTCTTTGTCTCTGACTCTGCCCCATGCCGTGGGACTCACCTGGCCACTGTGGTCCCCTCCTCCTTGGAGGGCGGGAGGTGTGGAAGAAGTGAGACCTCCTGAGAGTACCAGGAGAGAGGAATCTACAATGATTTTATCTGATCTCATTTTAAAAATAAAATGGCTCCCCCATCCCCTGGTTCCCTTAAGTACAAAACTGTCTTTTACCCTTTATCTCCAGCACACTGTCCAGGGTCTGCTGCTGATTACTAGAGCGTGTATTCCGCTGGAATAATGATCATGTCACGTTTCCTACCTTCCTTGTCTGCTTCAGACTCCATAAAAGGAAAAAATAAATTTTAAAAGGAATGAGCTGACATATACAGACTCGGCAGCAGCATCTTAGCACCACAACTAACCAAATGCATCATAAAACTTATACTTCAAGGATGTGGTTGCCTTTTTCACAAGACAGGGGATGGAAGAACAAATAATCTAAGGACATATGCCAGGGCATAGGCAAAAAAAAAAAAGCGCTATCTAAATGAAATATTCTGGGCGGCTGCCGTGGCTCAGCAGGCAGAGCTCTGACCTGCCGTGCTGGAGGTCTGGAGTTCGATCCCTGGTGCCTCCTGCCCATATGCAAATTAAAAAAAATAAAAAATAAAAAATAAAAATAAATAAATGAAA
>PVIY010045788.1:0-18875 GCA_004026745.1 Myrmecophaga tridactyla | reverse complement strand
TATGAATAGGAGAAAGAGATACAGTTTCCTTTTATCTTTCTCAGCAAAAAGGTAGTGCTGAATTCTGGGTTAAAAAAAAAAGGATATTTTCTCGAACTTGAAGAAATGCAAGCAGAAGTAAACGTACCTGGGTGAGACTGAACCTGTCAGAGAAACCAGACAAAAGCAGCTAAGGCTCCCTGCACCTGGGGAGGCCAGTTTCCCAGCCAGTTGGCCCCGAGGGTGGTGAGGGCCCAGTGCCCTGTCCACGTATCTCCAAGCCCATGGGCCAGGCGCTGGCCTCGGTGCCCAGCTGCCCCATTTGTGCTGGGGTTAAAACGCAGGACAGGTGCTTCAGGCCCCTGGCTCCAGGTTCCCAGCAGGGGCCTCTTGCGTGTCTAAGCCTCACGAAGGTTCTTGCTTTGAAAAAGGCCTGCATAGCTCTCTCATCTCATCCTCATTAGTAATAACAGAAAGGAATTGCCCTGCCCCCCTCTCCCACCTAGGTTGCAGGTAAAACCTCAGGTGATCTCAGGGCCTGGACTTGAAGACCCCTGTGAAGCTCGCAGAGGAAAAGGGCAAGCAAGTCTGGACCTGCCTGGGCCTGGGGCTTCATCCAGGTAGCAGCAACTCTGACCTAAAAGGAGCAGCAAAATCATTAATATATCTCCTGGGGCCATTTAATTATGAAAAATTCATATATAAATTGAAGATGAGAAGCTTAAATGTTCCACAGATTGTGGGATACATTTTTAAAAACCATTCGAAAATCATTTTTCCAAGATGACTCCCACATTCTTGTACTGTGTTACTGCCGAGCATCTCTTTTATGTGCTCCTGTTAACAAGCTTTAATGCTAACCGCCAGGGCTGGGGCAGGATTTTTTTCCTGACTATCCTTTGATCATAGCCATCTCCAGGGTTTCTTTATGCTCAGTGCGTATCTGCAAATCCTGCTGGTTTTAGCGCATTGATCTTTGTTTATTGCCCATTACTTGAGTGTTGTGCAGCCCGATAATGTCTCCATAAGAAGTTAATTGTGAATCCCTAGCTCAGGCACTCAGTTACTCTCCCTCAGGGTCACAAAACAAACAATAAGAAAGGAAATTCCCCTGAGAGTAGAGATAAAAGGATACAGTTATGCTAATTTTTTCTTTTTAAAAATCTTTTTCCTCAGTTGCTTCTTGGTTTTTGTCTAACTTGGCCTTATTTTTTTAAAAAAATTAATAAATTAATGTAGCATGCACATATTATATGCAAACCCCAATAATAAAAGAATAAACTGGGAAGATTTGTGCAATAAGAGTTTGGGGCAGCCTCAAGTTTTTTATTGTCTTCTGGCTGGATGTATATGTAAACTCTCTTACTATGTCATAAGAAAAGTCTCAGATTTTCATTCTAACTCATTGCTCACGTAGATAAGGTAGCCGGATGCATGGGAAATGCTATTCCATTGAAGTGTATAATACTCTCATAGGAAGTTTTTTCCCACCTTTCTGGATTTTATAACTTTTAGCCTTAATTTAAAAAATTATATCATAGAACTACCTCAAAGCAGAGAATACACAGCATTTCCATATACTTGTCCTGTAAATTCAGCAAGATTTTGCCACACATCCTTCAAATACCCCTTCTGTGGTTATTGTTGTGCTAAAGTGTTTTAAAGAAAATCCTAGCCAGCCTGTCATTTCACCCCTAAAGACTTCTGTCAGTAACTCTAAAATATCAGGACACCGTATCAACTAACCACAATTCCTTAAACAGCACCCAACATCAGCATTCATTCCTTCAGGTCCTTGAACGTCCCACCCATGTTCAGATTCCAGGTGCCTCAAAGTGCACATGATGGCTTGTTGGTTAGTCTAGAATCTTCTTTCCTTCTACCCTCCTCTTTTTCCTTTTTGCATGATGTATTGAAGTAACAAGGTCAATTGTCCAAGTAAGCAGGACATGCCTTTGCATGGTGGCAACTGATGCCCCATTGTTGATTCCCTGACAGCCTTTCTCATGATGATCACTGCCTGAAAGTTATTTTATTAGAATTTTTAAAAAGGTCATGATCTAATTTTATTCTTTCTAAATTGAATAGCTGGATTCATCTGGAAGAGGAGCTTTCCTTCATTATTACATGCGTACATGATTAATTTTCTCCCTTTTTTACTAATTTTTAGAATAAAGGTTGGTTCCCCTGTGTCTTCTAATCGGGCCCAGTGAGTTATTTGTTTATTCCTTGGCTTTTTAGCTCTTTGTCTTCTTTTTTAATACCATTGGAAATTTGGATATTTATTGTCTTATTCCATTACATTCCTTTTTCTTTTTGGTGATCTAGTTGCCCCCTTTTTAGCCAGGGAGAGTCCCTTCAACTGGCTCCCATGTCTTTTTGACCCTTTTGCAGTAGTCTCTTTCTCATTTACTGGCCCCATAAGAGATCCCAGCGTATATATATGTATTTTTTTTTAAGCCTTGATCTTAAACAAATACTTTCCTCTGTCAGATCATCTCAGACCTTGAGTCTTGGAATGATGAACTTTCTCAGCAAATGAATGACTTTGACACAGAGGATCTCACGGTGGCTGAGCAGCGCCTCCAGCACCACGCAGACAAAGCCTTAACCATGAATAATTTGACTTTTGATGTCATCCACCAAGGCCAAGATCTTTTGCAGTATGTCAATGAAGTACAGGCCTCTGGTAAGGAGGTTCATTCTGTTCTACCTCAATTATTTCTTCGTGTCATCACAGGAATTTGTCCTGTTTACTTCAACATAATGGCTACAAAGTTAAATTACCACCTATAAAATATAAGTAATATAAATACCTGTTCTTTAAAAGGAAATGTTTTGCATTTTTTTCTCATTGTGTGATCACGTTTAACATTTCAGTTGGTATACTTACCACTTACCCTTAATTTTTTCACACATTATTTCAAGTGGCAAACCTTAGTTTTACAAAATAATATATTGCAGTGTCTCCGTGAACGAAATGTAAATCCCAAGAAAACATTTCTATTTTCTTTATTCTGTTTTTTCTTTGTTTATATTTTACCAGCAGATGCCACTATAAGCTCAAAAATGTAGAGATAATTCTATAGTATTAGATGCTTACTTGGGAACAAACTACATATTACATTACTCATTTTTCCCAAATCAAATTAAATGCTTTCTAAGGAGCAAACTGCATATATAGAGGATAACAGAAACAAACTAAAGTTCACTCATTTATTTCATTTTTACTAGGTAGCAATGTAGGAAAAGTTGATATCAATGAAGTTTGGTTTGGTAATTTTATCAGCTATGTATTGGCTACATATTATGTTTGCCTTTGAAACCCATCACATGCATTCTCTCAGACACACGCATTGTTACAGGTGAGAACCCATACTCATCTCTGCCTGGCTATTTCCTCGTTGAACTTAACCTTCACAATAAAGATTTGACTTCAGCTGGGCACATAATTTACAAAAAGGATTGTATGTCATCCACAGTTCAGAGCAGAGGTTGCAATGCTAGTTGACTCCTAAGGTCTCTCTTCACTGGCCACAGGTGTGGAGCTGCTTTGTGATAGAGACGTAGATATGGCAACTCGGGTCCAGGACTTGTTGGAGTTTCTTCATGAAAAACAGCAGGAGTTGGATTTAGCAGCAGAGCAACATCGGAAGCATCTGGAGCAGTGTGTGCAGCTTCGCCATCTGCAGGCGGAAGTGAAGCAAGTAAGCCGACCTCTGAGTGTCAAGCCAGACTGAGTGGGCCAAATTCCAGGCACTGGATGCTTGATCAGGTGTAAGCCCAGGTCAAGATAGTGTCTGATCAGAGCACAGCTATCCTGATATATAACACAGATAACACTCACTGTTATATATACCAGCTGTCCTGGTATAGAACATACATACACACAAGCACATGTGCACACACACATATGTTAATGTAACACAGCCCCATCTACTGTGTAAACTAGAACCAGGAGACTGATGACAGTTTCTGCTCTGAGCTGGGAAAGGCTTCGCATTGACAGGTACAGAGTAGCATGACCCTTGAAACTCCTGGTCAATTTGTTTGGTTGTTGGTAGTGTCCAGAAAACCCTGAGCACATGCCTTCTTTGGAAAAATTACTGTTTTTTTTTCTGCAAAATATCCTGCTAGCCACCTGGAAAGGATCAGGGATCGCAGGCTGTGTGGGGGTAGGGTTTCCTTGTGGTATCAGGAAACTATGATGCCACATCCCAGAAGGAACAGCCTGAGAAAATAAAATTGAAACATTTGGAAAGGATTGCTTGAGGCTACATGCCACTGAGGTTCCAGGTATACATATATTGAGCATGTAGGTGACATTTTTCTTGTGAGCAGGGTAGCCACAGGGGAAATTGGCTTCCTTGATGCAGGGAAAGTAGCTCTGTGACATTCTGGCAGATGGACAGAAAAGCAAATGTGAGTTTGGTTGGAGTGCACAGTGTGGTGCCCAAGTGGGTGGCACTGACATTAAAATGACATTTAAATACTATCAAGTCAGATTTGTATAAAAGAACACCCATTGTTCTTCCATCTGCCACCAGTAATGTGGGTATTTTTAGATAGATGAATGAAATAAAGTGTGACCTGCCTTTTAAAGTCCAGTTAATAAAATGGTACTTTTTGCCAAAATAAAAAAAATTAATTTAGGATTAAAGGAATAACCTAACATATCTTTTGGGAATTGCATTTGCCTGTGAGTTATAGAGACCAAAAATCGTGGCTTAAAAATTGATTTTTTGTAATAAGTCAGGAGGTAGGAGATTGCTGATGTTCTTTCAGTGGGTCCATAGTATGTTAGGCTGAGATCTTTGTGATGTGTGGCATTTCCCTCATGGTTGCCAAGTGGTTGTTGTAGTCCCAGCCATCACCTCCACATTCCAGGGATCAGGAAGGAGGAAAGGATAACAAGAAAGAGATAGTGCCTATATCGGGAAAGAAATGTTTTCACAAAATCCCTGTAGGCTACCGCTTTGATCTCATTGGCCAGAATTGTTTGTGTGACCAGGCTCTAATAAGGAGGGGGAGGAGTTGTTTCAAAGCTCTAGCCAAAAGTTGCACTTTTCTGCAAACCCGAGAAGAGGAGAGTGACTATTGGATAGGGAATTAACAGTCTCGGCCATAAGTAACTACTCTGAATGACCTTCCACAATTTCTGTCTTCCAATGTCAAAATTGACTTCTCTTTTTGTTTGTGTGCAGCAGTGAGAATCTCATAGTTTGACCCTGAGGATTGTAGTACAGCTTAATTCATACTTTTGTTGTTATGTCATTTAACATTGAAGTTATGTTAGAAAATAAGCTGGCAGAATAAAATTAGTTTCCTCATCTTGAATATCCATTAGGACAGAAGGGAATTAAAAACACTTTTTGATTATCTGTGCATCCTTCCAGCCCTAGGGCAGGCCTGCTGAATTCTGGTACGGTCTTCAAACTGTTTCGATAGTCTATTGTACCTTCAACCTTCCCATCTCCCATTTGCTACTAAAAATAACAGCATTAATTAAAAATATGCAGCACTGTGATCAGATACCATTGAAAGATATGTGACTGTGGCCAGTAGGATCATACAGCAACCAGAGTCTCCCCCTGACATGAGCATGTCAGGTCACCATGGATGACAGTTGCACTGGGAGTTATCCTGTGTCCTGTTTCAGGTGCTGGGCTGGATCCGCAATGGAGAATCCATGCTCAATGCTGGGCTCATCACAGCCAGTTCCTTACAAGAGGCTGAACAGCTTCAGAGAGAGCACGAGCAATTCCAGCACGCCATCGAGGTAAGAGTCCTGCATCCTTGCAGCCTCAGGGCAGGCCTCCTGAATTCCGGGGCAGGTAAATGGGGTCCAGGATGACAGCCTGCAGGTTATTATAGGAGAAGGGTACAGAATAGGAACCAAGCTGAAGGGAGGACACACATACCAGCCAAAGTGGTGCATGCCAAGAGGCGAGGGGCAGCTCCCATTGTCTGCCCACTGCAATGGTCCTGGCAGGATGCAGTTGTGCAGTGTGGAGCTCCTTGGAACCAGGGGACCCAACGCAGAGCCCTGGCTGAGGATTTTGGTATTTTGCTGGTCATTTAGATGTATTCCCACTATGTATCCAGCCTTGACAAGAAAGAAAAGCAGACCTTTCCAGGGATCTCACCAAGACAAGGTGCATCTCCTGAATTTGCTGTTATCACTAAAAATGCTGACAGCGGAACCCCTCGACCCCAGGTTCTGTCAGCACCTATGTTATCTTCAGCAGCACTGCTCAGGCCAGTGCCAGGCCCACAGCATGTGGATCAATTTTTAAGGCTGTTTTGCTTTGTTAATAATTATGATGAACATAAAGTTGAGGGGAAAAAGCATCTGATTACAGAAAACTTCTCGTTTCCTTCTCTGCTTACAGCAACCAGAGAAGAAAGCTACAGAAATGACCCTTTCTTTGCCCTCTAGATGAATTTATTTTCAACTACTTCCTTCCTGAAGCTCAAACTCCTGGTGTCTTTTGAATATTGTACACTGTATCAGGTGATTTCCAGTAATTGCAACATAAATCTCTCTCTATATATTCATAAATGATGCTGCCTTTCAATAGGATTATCTTGTGTACAATGTTTTATGGAATTGTTATCACTTTTTCTGATGACATGCAAGATTTTGCTATTGTTTTAAAGTATGTGTATCTATGTCCATAATGGAACCTCTCTACCCTGTGATTACCACACGCTGGTGTTCAATTTCTTTGCTAAAGGAAACGTTTGACTTCTCAGTCCCCTCCCTGTATCTTTTAGTAAGGATAAATGAACAGAAATTCTTAATGGATTTGTTATATTTATGTTGAGAGTTATGCATTAGTCAGAGTTCTCTAGAGAAACAGAACCAACAGAAGATATCTGTAAATATGAGACTTATAAAGGTCTCTCATGCAACCGTGGGAATGGAAGAGACCACAATCCTTAGGCAGACTGTGAAGCTGGCAGCTTGGATGAAGGGTCTTGATGAACTCCGCAGGAGAGGCTCTCTGGCTGAGGAAGCCGCAGGAGAGGCTCTCTGGCTGAGGAAGCAGTGAAAGAATCTCTCTTCTCCCTGAAAAGACTTAACCTGATTGGATGTCTCATGTGTGGGAGATGGAAAACCAGCCTTCCGGTTTATCATCCAGCCACAAAATAACTTTGTAGTAACAGTTAGGCCAGTGCTTGCCTGACCAGACAACTAGGTAACTTAACCTGTCAAGTTGACACCAGAACCTAACCATCACAAGTTACTACAGGGTATAACCCTCCAGAGAAAACAGTTGGTTCAATCCTTAGCTTTTAATTATTTTTTTTCTTTTCTTTTTAAAATTAATAGTTATTGAGAACCTTTCACTCACGTCCAAATTTTAAGTAAAAAATGAAATAGAAATCATACATTCTGGTGAACCTTTTCTCCATTGTTCATTTGACACCAGTGAACATTATAAGAAGGAACAATCACATAATATGCTTGGAATCCTTCGACAGCTTTAGGAAGAATTTTAATTAAGGGTCTTTCCTGCTCTTTTTCAAGCTGAGAGCCCCACAACTAAACCTCATTTGGGAAAGTCTTAATGCATTTCATTCTTTATTAGATGATTTCAGCATAAGCTCAGTTGTTGCTAGGCATAAAAACTTTTTTTTCTGGACTGTCTGCAGTGTATTTACAAGAGTCCCAATGAATATTAGCTGAACCATAGCCGTCCCAATTCTTTCCCAACAAATGCATGAGACCCTTGTTAACTAGGTTTTGCCATTTCTGTCTCTGCTGTTTAGAAAACCCATCAGAGTGCCCTGCAGGTGCAGCAGAAGGCAGAGGCGATGCTGCAAGCCAACCACTATGACATGGACCTGATCAGGGACTGCGCGGAGAAGGTAGCCTCCCACTGGCAGCAGCTCATGCTCAAGATGGAGGACCGCCTCAAGCTTGTCAATGCATCCGTTGCCTTCTACAAAACTTCTGAACAGGTAGAGAGAGCTTCCTTCCTGGGGCTCCCAACTGACACTTGATTTGGAATTTAATTTTACTGGACAAGTTGATCATTATTGAACAAGTCAATTTCCAGTCAGGCAGGGAAAAGTAGCACTCTGGAGTCAAAATTGTTTTTTGCTTACTATTTTAGTTTGCTAATGCTGGTGGAATCCAATACACCAGAAATGGTTTGGCTTTTATAAAAGGCATTTATTTAGTTAAAAATTTACAGTTCTTCAGAGAAAAGGCAGCCGGCTTTCCTCTGGCTTTCCCTTGTCACATGGGAAGGCATATGGTGACGTCTGCTGGCCTTCCCTCCCAGCTTCTGAGTTCCAGCAGCTTTCCCCAGGGTGATTCCTTTCTGCATCTCCAAACATCTGGGTCTGAGCAGGCTCTGAGCACTGAGCTGAGGTGTGCTGGACTGTTGAGCTTCTCTCCCCGCGTCTCCTTTTCAGCCTCACTCACTGTGGAAAGCACTCCCTTTAGCAGACCACAGACTCAGCCACAGGTGAACTTCACATGCTGATGATTTAAGTCCACAGCAACAGAGCAGCTGGGCACTATCACCTGGCCACATCGACACCTGAACCAACTCCTACACTCACCTTAGTTACTAAAGTAAGAGGTTGGAAAATAGCTGAGAAGACACCTCTTTTCCTCTTGTTTAAATATATGACCTGAAGCACGTCAGGGAAACAGAAAGTTTAGCTTTTGTTTTTTTTGTCATTGTTCTGAAAAGCCTGCCTACTTTGATTGGTGCGTTTGTCCTCAAGTAAGATAGCACCTGTGATTCCTTTTTATGTTCTTGGTCATTTGGCCAACATATTCAGCCCCAAAGCCTGATTGAAACTGTTTCCCAAAGATGCTTCTCTGTGATGTTGGATGCCTATTGGTCTCTCTTCTGCTTGTAGGTCTGCAGTGTCCTTGAGAGCCTGGAACAGGAGTACAAGAGAGAAGAGGACTGGTGTGGAGGAGCCGACAAACTGGGTCCAAATTCCGAGACAGACCATGTCACCCCGATGATAAGCAAGCACCTTGAACAAAAGGAAGCATTCCTGAAGGTACGGGCTGGCTTCCGGGGGTCCTGTGCCTCACCATGCCTGTGCACAAATCACAAATAGCTCACTCAAAGTTGATAGAAAGAGTCTGGACTCTGGACCAGAAGCAGCCCCTGCAAACCGCAGATGCTCCTGCAAGGCAGGCTCATGTTGCCAGGTCTTTCCTCTTCAGTGGAGCTTTCCCCTCACACCTCACTGCTCTCACATTGTATGGAAAAGTGATTGTGGTGACATTGGTGATAAGTTTGTGATCAAAGAAAATTCTAACATGTAATTTACACTATTTCTTACTTTCCTGGAGAATGAGCTAAAAATCTGTATGGTTAAGGAGTGTTTGGGAATTTTCAGAACTCACAATACCAGTAGATCCTGAAGACCAGTAGATCCTGAAAGAGAGAGAGAGACTGATTTGGTGAAACAGAATGCCTCCAGCTTAAAGTAATTTTCCTCCAGAAACTCAGCTTTTAAGAATGAGGCCTCCAGCTCAGAACACACGTGCACACAGGTCAGAGGCAAGTAGACACAGTGCATGAACTAATGCTTATTAAGGAAACATGTATTGCAGGAGAAATCGGATCCCTGGAAAGTTTAACTCTGAGAAGCTTTGAATGAGCAGTCTTCCAAAATCGTTTTGCCATATTTCTATTTTTTTTTTGTCACACGTAAGTCTGAGATGTGGTTTGAAACAATTAAGTTGTAAAAACGGTCAAAATGTTTAGAAATGCTTGGCATCGTGTTTCCACGTTACAGTCTGACTCTTGAAAATGAATTTCTGAGATTCTCCTTTACTGCTCAGACCTGTCAGATAGGTATAGTATTTATTGCTCATTGTGGCTTTATGAAGTTTAGTTCGTCCTATCGCTTCAGCATTCTGACCCCTCTGACACCGCATCCTGGTACATTTAATAATTTTTGTTTTGTTTCTGAAGGCGATCCTTTGTCCTCAAAGAGCACTATTGTTTATTCTGGAAAAATAAGTTGTAATTCTTTGAAAATTAAATCTGTTGACTTATTTTGAGTTTCCACCTCTGTGGGTTTTTTTTTTTTTTTAAAGCAAATCAGCTTGGGAAAAGACTTCCAGGTTACTCAAAGCCATTAATTTTAACTATATCAAACAGGATCCCAGAGCCCCCTGCCCCAAAGTTTATTCACGCAGCCCTGTTAGGGTATTTTGACTTGTAATCATTTTAATTTATAATTATAATGTCATTAATTGCTTCCACGTTTCTAGAATCCCTTTAGTACAAAACTGTATCAAATACCTCTTAATATAATTAAGAAAGACATTTAGGTAAAATTACACAACAAAAATAAGCAAAAGTCTGTTCGGATCCCTTTGTTTACCAAGAATTTTGTAGTATGTGTGTTTGTGTTTTTGGTTTTTTTTTTAACTTTTTATTATGGAAATTAAAAAATAGACACAAATGAAGGAATGAATGATGGATCTCTCTGCAGGCCTCACCCAGCTTCAGCAATCACCACTTTATGAGCATATGCATCCCCTGGATTATTTTATATTCTAGTTTCAGTTGTAGTGAAGACTGGTCCTCAGCCCTGAGTGTTCTCTGTGTCAAGCCAATGCTTATTGTCTGGCACCCAGCAAATGTGGGTGCCTCCCTCAGGCTTCTATATTCCTTTTACAATTTTATTTTCCCCCAAGACACAAGGTTTGTTTCCTAAGTCTTTTTTTTTTAATGAAATTTTATTGAGATATGTGTCATTACATTAATGAACATCCATTATCATGATCTATTTTCAAACATTCTTTTTTTCATTTGTATCGTATTAACATATATACAACACAGGATTCCCCATTTTCACCACTTATGTGTGTACAGTTTGGTGATTCCATTTGCATTCACATTAATGTGCCACATTCACCACCATTCATTATTAAAACTTTTCATTACCCCAAACAAAAACTGTGTTCATTAGGCAACAATTCTCCATTTCTCCCCTCTCGCAGCCTCTGTAAATTGTAATCTACCTTTTGTCTCCATGAATTTGCTTATTCTAAGTATTTCACCTAAGTGAAATCATATCATATTTGTCCTTTTGTGTCTGGGTTTCTGTCAGGGTGACAGCCTGGATCAGAATGGGTTTGACTTGGATATGTGTGCGAGGGCCTGACAATACCTTATCAGTGGTGCTGTGTTCTTTCTTTTGCATCACATCAGGAGACACACATACCATCTGGTTCTTTTTTGTCTGTGCAACATCACAATTATCAGTGCTTCAAATGTGGTGAGCCTGATTCATCCATTATGAACTTCCCTATCAATCCTTTACCCAAAGGGATTGGTAGCCAGTTGTGATACGTTTTGTTCAGAATTGCGAAATGTAATGCTGTAATTTTCTCATTCATTCTGCCTTGATTTGCTAAAATTTTTCTATAAAGAAGAGTTTTACTCCCTTAGCTACTTGGCTATTCTGAAATATAGTTTGTACAGGAAATCAGGCTAAATGCTTGATTCTTTACCATCCCATTTTCAGAATAATGACTTGCCCTCGCAACCTCTAAATATGACTAATTAGATCATCATGGATTTTAACATATTTGTGTATTTCAATCAGTAGCAGTCATTAATTTTTTAATGTTCAACTTGTCCCATAAGTGGGAGTCCTAAGCAAAACCATTCCAGCCAATCCTAAAGAACATGTAGGGCAATGTATAAGATTCTACAAAGGTTCCATGCACTAGGCTAACTTTCCAGAAATCGACAACCTCCAGATGGGTCCCTAGACCAGATAAATCCTGAAACCTAGAGGGCCCAGCCTCTCCAGAACATCAGCTAATTCCATCTCCCTACCCCATGTTACTGACAGCCCCTTCCAACATGAAAAAGTTAGAATGGCCATAGCCCAAACACCCCTAAAGTGAGGAATAGAAAGATCAAAGGTGATGATACAGAGAAGATAGGATTTAACAAATAAATATGATTGCTAAATCATTAAATTATCTCTTTTAGTCTCCAGTATCTTAGAGCAGCTAAAAGTAAAAACCAAAAATTGTGGAAGTGTAACCCATACCAAACTTAAAAATCTGTTCTACAGCTAATTGTTGTGCTGTGCTTGAAATCTATTGCTTTTTTATATATGTCATTTTTCATAAAAAAGAAAAGAGTCTATTGTGATGATACAAAAATATTTATTCCTACTAGCCTCCTATATTCTGGAGCAGCTAGAAGGAAAAATCTGAGAGAATCGTATGTCATGGGAGCCCATGACACTCTGGTATCTGTCCTGTAACTTCTTGTTGAAGAGTGCTTTGAAAACTATTGCTTTTTCCTTTCTTTGCTTTGTATATATGTTGTATTATACAATAAAAAAAGTTTAAAAAATTTTTTAAAAAACAGTGGTTTATACAGATTGTGGCCCAAAGGCCAAATCTGGTCATACCCATTCATTTGGTATTATCTCTGTCTGCGTTTCTCTGCAGCTACAGGGTTGAGTAGTTGCTACAGAGGTCCAGAGACCGTCTGATCTACAAACTGAAAATATTATGTATCTGCCCTTTACAGAAGTGTAAGGGTGGATCCTCTTGCTCAGAGTTCTTCACAGAGGCTGCAGGTTTCCCAAGGCTTGACTGGGGAAGGACTTCAGTTGCTCTGGGGCTATAGGCCAGAGGCACCCTGCGTGCTCTGCCATGTAGGCCCCTCCACGGGGCAGCTCACAGCAGAGTGGCTGCTTCATCAGAGCAAGGGCTGCCAGGCAGAGTGAGAGTGTTGGTTTTTTTTAATTAAGATAGAATTTAACCTTATGTGTTTACAAACATCAGGTTGGCCAGACGTAAATTGTAGGCAAAGACATACGTTACAGCCATGTGATGTTGTCATCCATGCAGACTCAAAATCTGTGTTTGTGCCAGTGAAATTAATGGCACATTGCTTTCCACTCTTTCCCAGGCATGTACACTGGCAAGAAGGAATGCCGATGTCTTCCTGAAATACTTGCACAGGAACAGCGTGAACATGCCAGGCATGGTGGCCCACATCAAAGCGCCTGAACAGCAAGTGAAAAGTGAGTACAGTTGGGATGCGGCCAGGCATGTTGCAGCTAACAAACACCTAGTAAGCGATGGTGAGGGGCTTGACACCATGTGTTCTAAAGTTTGCTCTGGGGCTTCATTTTAAAGTTATATACACTCAGTGCTTTGCATTAATGAAGTGTTCACAAATTATCTTAGTTTAATAAAATAAATAAATTAGGTTGATAAAATATTGAATTAGTTGATAATGTAGTGAGTAAAATTGAAGAGTATAAACAGAAAGAAAATGCAGCATTCAGAATATTGGTTGTTAAAATAAGTGAAAAGATTATTAATAAGGAAAAGAATGAAAAGCAGAAATATCTATAGGCAAATTATTGTTAAAAGGTCAAATCAAGAAGTTATGTCCCAATGCCATTGCTGTAAATGTAAAGTATTAAAAATTTTCTATATTAAGACATTGTTAATTAATAAAAACAAATTGTCAAACACTATTATATAGTTTGATATAACTGGAGTATAAAATATCTACGTTCTTCATCTTTATATATGTGTAAATATTTGTAAATGCTTTGAGTAAGGTCTGGAAAATGTATATTTTAAATAATAGGATTAGAAGGGATGGGGAGTGAAGGGAACTTGCAATTTTCACTCTCTAAATTCTCACTGATTGAATATTCTGCCATGAGAATTTATTGAATATTTTACAATGAGAATTTATTTAAGCAGCATATTGTTTTAAAACCTGAATTTAACTGGAGTTGTTTTTTTTTTTTCATGTTTAATGGAAATAATGTGGAAATCGATCATCAGAAGATGAGAATTGTTTAAAGCAGGCTTGATATTAAGACCCCGTTTTATGAGCTCTAACCTCCTAATGAGCTCAGGAGATGGGGGCTAAATATGTGAGGAAACTGAGGCACAGAGCCATTCACTCCTTGGGCCAGGACCATGTATCCCAACTCATAGAGCTGCATTTCACAGGGAAAAAAATTACAGTAATCAGTTAATATATGACTTTTCTCCCTTAAAAAAAAAAAAGAACATGATTGGCAAAAACTTTTTACATTTCATTTTATTCTGTTCATCTGATTCATCCATTAGTTGTCATAGAATAATTTTCTATCACACTAGCACAGTCCTCTAAGTTGTACAGATTAGGTTTACATTTCTTCAGTGAAGGACGTTTCTCTTGGGAAAATGAGTGACTAACAAGAGAAATCATTTTTCAGCATGAATAAGGCTTTATTGCCAGCAAGTTATTTCCATACTTATCTGCATTTGTACTACTTTACTTAGTTCATTTAATCTAAAAATAATTTCCCCATGGTATCTCTTAGTATTATTTTTGTTTGTTGGTCATATTCTGTTTTCTGTGATCAAAGATGTCATGATGTTGGAGCAGTTTGGTAGGAGTGTGTCTGGGTACTTGTGTGTGGTGGGGAGAAGGCAGTAGGTTTCGTTTATTCACTCACTGTATATTTATTATGCATTTGCTATTGTGTATTGTAACACTAGATGCCTTGGAGAATTAACAATGGAATGTTCTATGCTAGTTTTCTAGTGATCTACTTGGGGGCAAAACGTTTTCCGTGAGACAGTACAGTGAATCTCCAAGAGGGCAGCAGAGCCTGTAACCTCAGGGGAGCAGGGCAAGCAGGGGCCGGACCCCATGAGCAGAGCTTGAAGAAGGCCCAGGTGGTTGCCAGCCCCCATTTCCGCTCGGCTGGCTGCTCATTTGCCAAAATGCCATCCTGCTACAGCAAAAACTGAAGATGAGAGGCAGGAAAATATCCATTAGTTATAATATTAATTTTTGTGTGTGATATTTTCATTTAAGTGTATCTTAATTTTTTTCTGACATGCCTCAAATTTCAAAGTCTTTATTTGTTTCAAGGAGTTAAGATATTGCAGCATAGGAACTGAGCTGATACATAAACTCCACTCTTTAGTTCTGGTTTCTCACAAAGTACCCAGGCTACTAGGGGCTTAATTACTTGTGGAAGACTTCATATTTAATATTTTGCAATTTCAGTCTTGAAGATTTTTTTCTGAAGTTTTTTGTTTCTTTTATAACCTAGAGTCAAACATTCGTACTATAAAAAAAGTTTGAAGGTGTGCAAGGTATACGTGCATCCTGTCCATACATATAAATATAAATGTATGTGTGCCACACACCAAATCTCTTTTTAATGGGATCATGTTCCTCTGCAGTTTGTTTCTTTCACTTAATAATATATCTCACCCATCTTTCATTCTCAGAATTTAATGAGCTGCTCTACCTTTGTAATATGTTGTAATAAATCAGTATATAGCATAAAGGATTTAGCCTGGGCCATCACTGATGGTTTTTCACTATTCCACTCAGTGCTTTGTGTATCTGAGTAAAATAGTGTAGTAGGCTAAGCACAAATGGATACTACTCAGTGCTAGATATCTGAAAGGAAAAGAAATTCATGTTCAGAGATATTCACACATTCGTGTTGTTGCCTGTTGCTTAATTGCCCTCCATGAGGGTGGAATTCAGTTTTTCTCCCTTAGTAATGTATGATCATGATGGCCTGTTTCCCTTGGCCTTTCCAAGGGAAGCTCGTTTTGTCAGTCTTTGCCAGGAAATAGTGAAAGATGGTCTCATTGTTTGAGTGAACATAAACATGTTTCTGTATGTCTATTGACCATTTCTTTAAATCCTTAACTTCATATTTATATGCTTTGCCCATTAGCTCATGTCTTTTCCTCTCCTAAGCTTTTTGTTAAAAAAAAAAAATCACATTGTTTCCTTGTCTGGTACCACCAATTAAACGTACATTCCTTTGATAAGAGGGACATAAAAGTCTTAAACAAAATATCTAATACTGACGTTTCTTTCTAACCATTGTTAAATTGCCCCAGAGATGAAGCATTTTTATCCCACTAATGCAGCTCATCTGAAGTGTTAGAGACCAAGCCTATGAGCTCAATAAGATGATAAATTCTGTAGGAGAAAGAAGAGAGGCCCTTTGACATGCTCTTGAGACCATGGCACTGGAAAGCAGGGTGTTCTTTATTTAATGTTCTGCCAGTGGCATTGCCAGTGTGCACTGCCGGTGGCATGTGCACAAAAGTCTTCAAAAATGAATGGCACTTTGTAGGTATTTTCAGTTTTCTTTGACTGCAAGCACCAATATATGTCATTTTCTTTATTCTCACAGATATCTTGAATGAACTCTTCCAGCGGGAGAACAGGGTATTGCATTACTGGACCATGAGAAAGAGACGGCTGGACCAGTGCCAGCAGTACGTGGTCTTTGAAAGAAGTGCCAAGCAGGTCAGCTGCCCCCAGCTCCATGCATGCCCCACCATGCACACCCCTACTTTGCATACCCCACCACCTCGCTCACTCCTCATACACGCACCCCCACCATCTCATCCATAGACCTCAGCGATAGACAGGCCGTTTCTGATGTTTCAGCAGTTTTGAAAATCACTTTCTAATATTCAGAACAGCCTTGAATTTTAATTAACAGTTTGCTGTAAAAAGAAAACCCACAGCCCCATAAAAAGTAAGCACAAGGCTGTCCCATGACTTTTCTCCCCACATTTACTTCACACTTAAGACAACAGCATACAACTAATAATTACTATGTTTTAAAGTTACTGCGGAGTCTTAGCTCAGTAATTTACAGTGTAGATGCCACGGTGGGTGGTTTTTATATTGCTGTTTGTAGATTTTTCAAGATGAATTTCTGTTCTTCAAGTAAATTTAGCTAAAGGAAAATATGACAAGCATTTCTAGTAATTTATATATAGTTGGAAAATGTTCATACATTTAGTTAAGGTGGAGAAAAGGCAGTAGGTTACTTGGGGATATAGTATTCCAGCTTGTATCTTTCGTCATTGAAGATCGTCGTTTTGAGATGAAGTCTGTTTGACCCAGTCTTGAACATTAAGATATGTATCACTCCTCTTTGGCCTTAGCAGTAGCCTAGGTCTCCATAAGGTGTGTGTCGGGAGCTCGGTGGGTCAGGAGGAAGCTGGGGAGCGAACGTTCCATGTCTGAGCACTGTGTGTGCTGGGTCCGGGTGGGCCGCGGAAGCATCGTCTCCTGTCACCACCTCACTGACCTCTGAGTCACCGGCGATGCACCGGTGCTGTCCAGGCAAGTGGTGACACATCCTGACCATGGCTCCAAGACTGGACTGTCTTCTGGATCGACTTGGCAACTTCATATGCACCTGGCGCATAGCAGGCGTACAGTGAGATCTTTTTAACTTTACCAGGGGAAATTCAGTTTTGCCCAGTTCCGAGAGTCCCATCAGTTGGATGCCTGTGCATCCAACACCCTGCCCTGGCCTTTCTCTCCTCGGGCCTAACCTCATCTGATGTGGTAGTCGTATTCCCAGCAGAGAGGGTGCAACATATATTATTTTTTAATGTTTGAACCATTTCCTTTACATTTTATTTAAAGAGTTCAACCATATTTCACAATTATGGGGGACCTAATTTTGTTTCCAATTAGAGTTTGTTTTATAGTCTTTGGTCACATATCTTTCTCTCTCTGTTGAAATATAAGGAATCATTGAAATACAGAGAAGCAAAATTATAAATAGTCCTCTAGACAGAAGAAAGATAATGGGGCATGTTGTTACCTTTTTGCTCATGTCAGCTCATCTGGCCAAACTGAAACCACTGTCTGTGCCATTACTGATGTAACCCCAACGGCTCTGTTCTCACAGTCAGCATAACACTGTAGGAAATAGCAGTTCCTGACAGTAGAACATTCTTTGAAGTCCACTCATTTTAGTTTGTAGTGTGGCACACCAGGTTTAATAGGTGGAAGCTGGCGCCGCTGGGGGAGCATGGACAGGGGCTTTCTTGGCCTCCTTGGCGCTGCCCCGGGATGTCCCCCTCATCTCGGGCTTCCTGTGCCATCTCCTCCCCAGGTCCCTTGTGCCTCATTGGCTCCTCCTTCTTATCTCCCTCTCTGAAAGTGACTTTTCTCTAGGGCTCAGTCTGCAGCTGGTTCTTGTTTCTCTTTTCTCTCTCCTTATCTCTCTGTTGATACTCCCATCCCTGACCTCTATTTCTGCTCTGCTTTCCAGATTTATAAATGCCAACTACCCCCTGACATTGTTCCATTTGGCCCTACCCATTGTGCTCATGAGTCTCTGCCCCATTCCCCCATCTGTGTCCCTCCTACAGCTGGCTGCAGCCCCTCTCCCTACGCATTCCGAGAGGGGCTAGGGCGTGCCATTCTTGATTTCTGTCCCTCCCCCATCTCCCCACATCCTTGCCTCCATGTCCCCTTGGGTGCAGTCCCCCATGGGGCACAGATCTGCCCTCCCCTCCTCATCTGCAGCGCTACCACGCCAGCATAAGCCCTTCCATCTCTTGCACTCCCCTCCAGGGCAGCCACATATGCTGTAGAAAAAAACACCCAGAGCTCCTTGTACCCTCTAGGCTCTCCCTCCCCGAGCATCTCTGTGCGTCCCACAGCAGCCCCACTCACTCAGCTTGGCCCTGGCATGTGAATTTTGTTCGCTCTGACCAGAGGCTTCCCCTGTTCTTCCCCGCAGCCAGTTCCTTCTCAGCTTTGGCGTCCCAGCCTAGTAGCCCCTCCACTCACTTGCCTTCCTTAGTAAGGTCTCCACACCCTCATTTGTGCTCTCTGTTTTTTGTGTATTTGTTTTAACCTGTCTACTCCTCCGTGGTCCACAGGGATAGGGATAGGGGTAGGATTAGATTACGGTGCAGGTAGGCGTAGAGCTAGATTGGAATTAGAGGTGGAGTTAGGGTAAGGCTTGGGTTAGGCTAGGGGTAGGGTAGAGTGGGGTTCAGGGTAAAGTAGATGTAGGGTTCAGGTTCAGGTTAGGAGTTAAGAGGTTTGGTTTGGGTTTGG
>PVIY010045787.1:0-18865 GCA_004026745.1 Myrmecophaga tridactyla | reverse complement strand
CAGAATGTCAGAGGTCAAAGAGAAAGAGAGGATCTTGAAAGCAGCAAGAGAAAAGCAATCCATCACATACAAGGGAAGCCCAATAAGACTATGCGCAGATCTCTCAGCAGAAACCATGGAGGCGAGAAGACAGTGGGATAATATATTTAAATTATTAAAAGAGAAAAACTGCCAACCAAGAATTCTATATCCAGCAAAAGTGCCCTTCAAAAATGAGGGAGAAATTAAAACATTTTCAGACAAAAAAATCACTGAGAGAATTTGTGACTAAGAGACCAGCTCTGCAAGAAATACTAAAGGGAACACTAGAGACAGAGACGAAGACAGAAGAGAGAGGTGTGGAGAAGAGTGTAGAAAGGAAGACTATGAGTAAAGGTAAAAAGAAGGAAAATTAGATATGACATATAAAATCCAGAAGGCAAAATAGTAGAATAAAGTACTACCCATGCAGTAATAACACTGAATGTTAATGGATTAAACTCTCTAATCAAAAGACATAGTCTGGCAGAATGGATTAAAAAACAGGACCCATCTATATGCTGTCTCTACTCAAAGGACATGAGGCCAAGGACACAAATGGACATTTACACATGAATGTTTATAGCAGCATTATTAACAATTACCAAGAGATGGAAACAGCCAAAATGTCCATCAACAGACAGCTGACTAAACAAACTGTGACATTTACATAAGATGGAATATTATGCAGCTGTAAGACAGAATGAAGTTATGAAGTATGTAACAACATGAATGGACGTTAAGGACATTATGCTGAGTGTGATTAGCCAGAAACAAAAGGACAAATACTGTATGGTCTCACTGATATGAACTGACGTTAGTGAATAAACTTGGAATATTTCCTTGGTAACAGAGACCATTGGGAGATAGAAATAGGGTAAGATATTGGGTAATTGGAGCTGAAGGGATAAAGATTGTGCAACAGGACTGAATATAAAAACTCAGAAATGGACAGCACAATACTACCTAACTGTAATACAATTATGTTAAAACACTGAATGAAGCTGCATATGAGAATGATAGAGGGAGGAGGGCTGGGGCATAAATGAAATCACAAAGAAAGATAGATGATAAAGATTGAGATGGTGTAATCTAGGAATGCCTAGAGTGTATAATGATGGTGACTAAGTGTACAAATTTTAAAAATGTTTTTGCATGAGGAAGAACAAAAGAATGTCATTACTGCAGTGTGCTGAAAATAGATGGTAATTAATATTTTAAAATTTCAACTAATGTGTGAGACTAAAGCAAAAAAATGTTTATTTGGTACAAATCTATACTTTGACTTGTGCATCTCCTAATATAACTTATGTAGATAGTTGATTGAACACCTTAAGTACATGGAACTTTGTATAGGACATGAGATTTTGTTGGTTTGTCCAGGTGATGCCCTGATGAATCCCAGAGTGATTTGATCAGTGAGTGGGAAAGTATTTGCAAAGTCCCCTTTGGGGAATGGTGAGAACGGGGGAAAACTCAACTTCCCCAAGTTGAATTCTTGATATTCTTACAAGCAGTGTGGACAACCAAAGCTATAGGCTGAGCCCCCAGTCCTGGGGTTTGTTCATATGAAACTTAACCCCACAGGGATAGGTCAAGCCTACTTAAAATTAAGCCTAAGAGTCACCACCAAGAGAACCTCTTTTGTTGCTCAGAGGTGGCCCCTCTCTCCAGCCAACACAGCAGGCAGACTCACCACCCTCCCCCTGTCTATGTGGGACATGACTCCCAGGGGTGTGGATCTTCCTGGCAGTGTGGGACAGAAATCCCAGAATAAGCTGAGATTCAGCATCAAGGGATTGAGAAAAACTCTAGAATGAGCTGAGCCCCAGCATCAAGGGATTGAGAAAACCTTTTCGACCAAATGGGGGAAGAGTGAAATGAGACGAAGTGTCAATGGCTGAGAGATTCCAAACAGAGTTGAGAGGTTATCCTGGAGGTTATTCTTATGCATTAAATAGATATCACCTTGTTATCCAAGATGTAACGGAGAGGCTGGAGGTAATTACCTGAAAATGTAGAGCTGTGTTCCAGTAGCCATGTTTCTTGATGATGATTGTATAATGATATAGCTTTCACAATGTGACTGTGTGATCGTGAAAACCTTGTGTCTGATGCTCCTTTTATCTACCTTGTCAACAGATGAGAGGAACATATGGAATAAAAATAAATAATAGGGGGAATAAATGTTAAAATAGATTTAGTTTGAAATGTTAGGGATCAATGAAAGGGATCAGTAAGGGGCATGGCCTGTAAAATTTTTTTTTTCTGTTTGTTATATTTTTCTGTTGTCTTTTTATTTCTTTTTCTGAATTGATGCTAATGTTCTGGGAAATGATCATGATGATGAATATGCAACTATAAAAAAAGAAACTACTGAAGAAGTCCCATTGTTATTTCTGGTTAGTGAATTAATGGTCAATCGGGATGCTATGCTGAGCAGATCCCTGAGCCCTAGAGTGACGGCCTCTTCAGTTTGCAGAGCACATCTGTTGTCTACAGTTTTCTGACCATCATTTTAGGAAGAAGAGATTGGTACTAGATGCTCACAGATTGTTTAGAAAAATCCATGAAGTTTGCCTTTGAGGAGTTCCACTTCTGGTACCAGTTTGTCCTGTCACTGATTGTGGCTGGAAAATCCACTTGTGCCATGAAGATGTTGAAAGAGTGGATCCATCTGAAGCCCGGATTTGAAACTGTTGTGTACCCCAGAAAAACCATGTTCTTTAATCCTCATTCAATATTGTTGGGTGGGATCTTTTTTACTAAGTTGTTTCCATGGGGATGTGACCCATCCAGTTATAGATGGGACCT
Source organism: Myrmecophaga tridactyla (assembly GCA_004026745.1). Taxonomy (NCBI): domain Eukaryota; kingdom Metazoa; phylum Chordata; class Mammalia; order Pilosa; family Myrmecophagidae; genus Myrmecophaga; species Myrmecophaga tridactyla. Next base: position 16,033 of record PVIY010045787.1, on the reverse strand, counting down.
TTGGATTAGGTGGTTTCCATGGAGGTGTGTCTTTACCCATTCAAGCTGGGGCTGCTTACTGGAGTCCTTTAAGAGGGAACCATTTTGGAAAAAGCTTCAGAGCCCTCAGAGACAGAGGCTTTTTGGAGATGCAGAAAGAAAGTGCCCTGCCCCCTCCCGGGAAAGCATTATGAAATGCAAAGCCAGGAGAGAAAGCTGGCTGACATCACCATATGCCTTCCCAGCTGATAGAGGTGTCCCAGACAGCATTAATCTTTTGTGAGTGAAGGTAACCTCTTGTTGGTGCCTTGATGTGGACATTTTCACAGCCTTAGAATTGTAAACTTGTAATCCAATAAATTCCTTTTTTAGAAGCCATTCCATTTCTAGTATATTGCATTTGAGCAGTTTTAGCAAACCTGGTGATGCCACCATCCCCTTCCTTGACATGAGGCTGTGTGTGAGCTCCCTTCACTGGTCAGAAGAGGCTGAAAAGTTTGGATAACTGTTGTCAATGTGGGAGAGAAAAGTCAGAGTTAACAAGGATGTGGAGAAATAGGAACTCTTGGGCATTGCTGAATGGAATGTAAAACCCTTGGGGAAAAGACTTTGTCAGTTCCTCAGAAAGTAGATGACAGAATTACTACATAATCCAGCAATCCCACTCCTAGTTATGTACCCCAAAGAATTGAAGGCAGGGCCTCAAACAGATACTTATACACCGAAGTTCATGGCAGCATTATTCACAATAGCCAAAAGGTGAAAACAATCCAAGTATTCATCAGCTCAGCAGATAAGTGGATAAACAAAATGTGGTATATGCACTCAACAGAATATTACCGTCTTAAAAAGGAATGAAGTTTTGAGACATGTGATGATTTGGATGAACCTTGAAAACATCATTTTGAGTGAAATAAGCCAGACACAAAAGGACAAATGTATATGATTCCTTATACAATATAAAATATTATATGAAATATTTAGCATAATCAAATTCATAGAGACAAAAAGAGATTAGCAGGGGCTGAAGGGAGGAAGTATAGGGAATCATCACTTAATGAGTCAAGAGTTTCTAAAAGAGGTTTTAGTAGTGGAAGTTGGTGATGGTAGCACAACACTGTAATTGTAATTGATGCCAATGAATTGCACACCTAAAAAAAAATTAAAATGGCAAATTTTATGTCATATATATGTGTGTTAGTTTGCTAGCTGCTGGAATTCAATATACCAGAATTGGAACAGCTTTTAAAAAGGGGGATTTAATAAGTTACTAGTTTACAGTTCTAAGAAAGTGAAAGTGTCCAAATTAAAGTACCAAGAGGTGACCTTCACTCAAGAAAGGCCAGTGGGTCAGGAACACCTTCGTCAACTGGGTAGTCATGTGGCTGTGCCTGCTGATCTCTTGCTCTGGGACTCTACTGCTTTCAGCCTCTGTTCCTGTGGGGGTTCCGCCCTTCACTTCTCCAGGGCTGGCTTTCATCGCTTGGCTTCCCTTGGCTCTCTCCAGCTTCTGACTTGCTTAACATCTCATGGTAATGTCTGCTGGTTTCAAAACATCTCCGAACATCCATGTCTCTGTTCTCTATGTGTCTGCATCTGTGTCAGCTCTGCTGTGAAGTTTCTACCAGCTCTGAGAGTTCTGTCATTTCTGTAGGCTCTGTCTGCTGTGAAGTTTCTTTCCAAAACGTTTCCTCTTTTAAAGGATTCCAGTAAACCAATCAAGACCCACTTGGAATGGGTGGAGTCACATCTCCATCTAATCAAAAGCTAATATCGAACCGTTAGCTAATGAGGTTGAATTCCAATGTAAGGGAATAGATAGGAGTGAAGGTGATTCTCTGTTGGGTCTATAAGTAATATTACCATATTGAAGGTGAACATGATTGAAAGGGGTTGTATGGACCTACGTGTCCCAGTGATTAACAATAGAAATATGAATTCATTCTTGCAAGAATTACTTCAAAGATATGATTCTTGTACAAAGAGTGTTTAAGTCCAGCACACAAGGGGGAAACTGCTATTGCATGCTAAGTGCTATGTTCAAAAGGAAACCATCAGCACTACCACAGCAACAGCAGAGGTAAATATTGGGGGGAGGGACAAGAGTTAAGAGGAGGTTTAGATTTCCTATTTGGTGATGGTGTGTTTACTGGTTTTCTTTCTCTTGGGAACAATGAAATTATCTAAAATTGAGAATGTTGATGGACTGTGGACTTCGGGCCCTATACATGATGCCCAACGAATGCAGGTGGCTGAAGGATGCACTGACGGAGAAGTAGATTGGCAAACAATGATGTATGCTTATGAACGAAGGTTGTGCTGCTACAAAAAGGAACAAAGTTGAGAGGCATGCAACAATAAACATGTAGGACATTTTGTGAGACAAAATAAGCCAGAAACAAAAGAACAAGAATGGTATGGTCACCTTTAGAAAATACTTACAAGTAAACAGGAGCCTAGATTGTAAGCTTTTAGAGCAGATGCATAAGTCCAGAGTGATGATTACTATTTTGGGATTTTGAGAGGCTGTTTTATATATATAACCTGATATTTAGAGATAAGAACGAAGTCAAACAGGTTGGGGTTAAAGTAATTCAGAACATAGTGGTAAGGAAGACAGTGTCTATATTATAGAACCACACATGCTCTTTGAGACCAATGGAAGAAAGGTTTATTTGGTCTGGAACCAAAATTTTCTGTACTGCATAATCTAATTCAGTCTATCTGTATAGCTCATTTGAACAGTTGAAACACAGGGAGCACAGAATAAAAAAGAGGTCCTTTAATCCTGTATAGATTATTATAATGCCTGGATACATCCTAGAGTATATTAAGCAGACAATCAAAAAGTATTGGTAAAGTCCCCTGAGGAATAGGAGAAAAATATGGAACTATTAATCCTGACCATCAGGGAATCCCCTGATACTGTGTCAAACTTTAGGGACATCCAAATCAATAGGCCATGCTGTTGATCATGAGGCTTACTCTTACATAAGCGTGAATCTTATGTAGGTAGCAGAAAGCTTAGACTACCTATAGGCATGCCTGAGAGTTACTTCTGGAGGACCTCTGTTGTTGCTCAGATGTGGTCTCAGTCTCTCTAAGCCCAACTCTGCAAGTGAAATCATTGTCCTCCCCCCTAAGAGGGATATGACATCCAGGGGTGAAAGTCTCCCTGCAACGTGGGAGATGACTCCCAGGGATGAATCTAGACCTGGCACTGTGAGAGCAACAATTCCATCCTGACCAAAAGGAGGAAAAAGTGTAATTAATAAAATATCAGTTGCAGAGAGAGTTCAAATAGAGTCGAGAATTACTCTGGAGGTTGCTCTTATGCAAGCTTCAGGTAGACCTTGCTACCTATCATAATGTGCCAAACCCTAACCAAAACCATTCCAGCTAATACTAAAGAACACCCGGGGCAATATATAAGATTCTACAAAGATTCGATGCACTAGAATAACTTCTCAGAAACCTACAACTTCCAGATGGGTCCTTGGACCAGATAAGTCTTGAAACCTAGAGGGCCCAGCCTCTCCAGAACATCAGCTAGTTCCATCCCCCTACCACATATTAGTGACAGACCCTTCTAATATGAAAAATTTAGAATTGCTATAGCCCAAATACCCCTAAAGAGAGGGATGGAAAGATCAAAGGTGATAGTGGAGTTATACACAGAACATAGGATTTAACAAATGAATATGAATGCTGAATCATTAAATTGATATCTCTTTTAGTCTCCAGTATTTTAGAGCAGCTAGAAGTAAAAATCTAAAATTGTGAAATTGTAACCCACATCAAACTCTGACACATATTGTGCTACAACTAATATTGGTGCTGTGCTTTGAAATTTATAGCTTTTTTTGCATATATGTTATTTTCCACAAAAAAAAGAAGGAAAAAAGTCTAATGTGATGATTAAAAAAAAAAAAGCATTTAAGCCCTCCAGCCTCCTATATTCTGGAGCAGCTAGAAGGAAAAATCTGAAAGGATCATATGGTAGCCCATGACAAATTCTGGGATCTGTCCAATAACTACTTGTGAAGAGTGCTTTGAAAATTATTGCTTTTTTATTTCTTTGCTTTGTATATATGCTATAGTATACAATACTTTTATAGTACACAATTAAAAAAAAGTTAATATCCACAATTAGGTGTGTCACATCTCCATGGAGACAATCTTATCAGGGCTTCTACATGCAATGTGAATCAGGATTAAAAGAACCCTATAGATAAAAACTCCTCTTGCTGTGATCAATGGAAGACTTTGAAGAGATAAAAACATCTTAAGGAATCCATGGAAAGCTAGAAGAAACAGATTCTGGGTTGAAATTCTCAGCACTATGGATTATTCTACTAAGGGAACTGGTGCTGTTTGGAAGCTCACAAGCCAAGAATTTACCACTGCTGACTCTTGGAGCATAAAACCAGTGCAAGATGCCTGTTCTAGTTTGCTAGCATCACCTTAAACAATACTAAGGTGCAAAAAATATCTTCTGGCTGTGGACCTGTGAATTGCAAAACAAGTTGTCTGGTGCCAATATGCAAAGGAGGGATGGTCACAGGATCCATAGGGAGAAACTGGAAGGAAAACCTGCAGGGCAAACACCATTGGATTTCAAAGTCTGAAAGTCATTTATCCTTCAACTTTAGAAAGTGGCAGTCCCACCCTTTCTAAGGGCCTATGCAGCGGCCTGCCTCTTTCCAAATCAACCTCGGGGAACATTGAGGTGACCACCTTTTTCTCAGCTCCACTCTCTTCAGGCATTGGGGCCGCCCCTGGGCTCTCTGCCATTTCCGGGGCACATGCTCAACACCTCCATATGGTGGCAGCCAGCCTCTCCCCAGTCCCCCAAGGAGTGTGCTGTACCTTCTCCAAGGCCTGAGGCTGCACGACTCTTCCACTGCAATGAGATGGGAGACTCATCCTCTGCCCTCAGGGCAAACTCACCCGCTCCATGAATATGGGTGGGCCCACTCTCCTGGCCAAGGTTTCCTGGCTTCAGACCCCAGCTTCCATGGTTCTCACTCTGCAAACTCTAATTTGTCCCTTTGTGTCCCCCTTTGTCCAGATTGGCAGTGGTTCCATTTACACCAACAGTCTCTACAAGCACTCCAGGACTTCTCCAACATTCTCTTCACAGTTTCTCAAAAATCTTCCCCTTAGCCATCCAAAAAACTGTTCCAACATATCTGGTATTTGCAAACCGCAGCAGCACACACTCTCCGGTACCAAAATCTGTTCTAGTTTGCTAGCTGCCACACCAGAGATGGATTGGCTTTTAATAAAAGGGGATTTATTTTGTTAGTTTCTTTAGAGGAAAGACAGCTAACTTTCAGCTGAGGTTCTTTTTAACGTGGGAAGGCACAGGGTGATCTCTGCTGGCCTTCTCTCCAGGCCTCTGTGTTCCAACAACTTTCCCTAGGGTGATTTCTTTCTGCATCTCCAAAGGCCTGGGCTGAACTGTGAGTGCTGAGATGAGGTATGCTGAGCTGCTTGGGCTGTGCTACATTGTGCTCTCTCATTTAAGCACCAGCCAATTAAATCAAACATCATTCATTGCAGCAGACACACCTCCTAGCTGACTGCAGATGTAATCAGCAACAGATGAGGTTCCTGTACCATTGGCTCTTGTCCACAGCAACAGAACTAGGTGCCTTCACCTGGCCAAGCTGACAAATGACTCTAACTACCACAATGCCCATGCCCATACTTTCTTGTGAAAATGCATCTGAATGATAGAGCACAAGTCATATGTCTGCATCTAGGTAAAAGGAATCCTGGGGAATAGTTTTTATATTCAATATAGAAAGGTTGGATTCATACTGTATAAAATTATCAAAACTTTACTGAGTGATAGTAAATGACAGATTTTCACTAGAAAATAAAACAATATTTTCTTAAAGAAATAATAAGGGGAACAAAGGTTAAAATGAATTGGGTAGATGGAAATACTAGTGGTCAATGAGAGGGAGGGGCAAGAGGTATGTGATGTATGAGTTTTTCCTTTCTTCTTTTTTACTTCTTTTTCTGGAGTGATGCAAATATTCAAAAAAATGATCATGGTGATGAATATGCAACTATGTGATGTTATCGTGAGCCATTGATTGTATACCATGTATAGTATGGCTTTATCATTTGTATGTAGTTTTATCAATTAAAAAAAAAAAAAGACCATGGCCTTTTCTGGGGTACATAACAGCTCCAAACTACCATACTCTGAACCCGAAATAGACATGTTTGTTCCATATGCAAAAGAAAAATTCATTCCATCACAATATCACAAGAGACTTAGATCATTTCAGTAACAATATTAAGTACAAATTCTCATCAAAATCAGTTTCAGGCACGGTCTGTCCTAAGGCAAAACTCTCCTCTGGCTGTGAACCTGTGAAACTTAGAACACATTATCTACTTTCAATATACAAAGGAGGGACATTCATAGACTGAGAGAGTGGAGGTTCCTCCCTTTCCAAGGGCTTGCTCAGAAGCCCTGCTGCCCCCAAACACAGGGTGAGGGCTCCAACATCTCCAAACATTGGGGAGATGGCCATGCTCACCATTCCACCCTCCTCAAGAATCTGGGTAGCAGCCAGATTCTCTGCCATCTCTGGGACACAGGCTCTACCCTCTCTGAACAGTGGAGTAGTGGCCAAGCTGCCCCCAGTCCCCGGGAAATCTGCTCCACCCTCTCTAAGGCCTGGGGTGACAGCATTCTTCCTGATCAATGGGGGACAACCAAGCTCTCCTCAATTCCCCAGACATCTGAGAGCCCTGGGGTGGTAACCCTCTTCCTGAACAACAGGGCAGAAGGCCCACCCTCTGCAAACTCCAGGGCATGCTTGCCCATCCCGCATGCATGGGTGAGTCCACTCTCCTGCTCCAGACCTCAGTTTCTATGATTTTGCCTTTGAAGTCATTTTTTTCCTTCCATCTGTTCCTTTTCTGTTCATTTTAGTTCAGGCTAGCAGTGGTTCTGTGTATACAAATCCCCCAACAAACTTGTTGGTTTTGCATTCAGCATACAGGGGTCACAACCATCAGTCAATAGTACTTTCCACAGATCCTTTCTGGATATCTCCATTTCCAATACTGGCTTGCCCTAAAATGACTTCCATGTTGATTGAATCCTCACATGGGGCACTATTCTCTTGGAACTCATTTTCCAAAGGCTCAGAATTTTCCAAACTATCTGTGATGGTTAAGTTCATGGATCACCTTGGCCAGTGATGGTGCCCAGGTCAGGCAAGTTCTGGCCTAACTTACAGCAAAGACATTTCATAGACTTAAATCATCAGTTAGTTGACTGCATCTGTGGCTGATTGTATCTATCATCAACTAAGGGGAGTGCCTTTCACAATGAGAGACATTTAGTTCAATCAGTTGAAGTCTTTAAAAAGAGAAGTCATGAATTCAACAGTCAGAAGAGAGAATTTTTATCTCTAGTTCATCCAGCCAGCTTTCCTGGGGAATTCATTGAAAACATTCATTGGAGTTACCAGCTTCCGGCCTGCATATGGAATTTGGACTCCTGCATCCACCCAGTTGTATATGACACTTTTATAAAATCTTGTATTTTTATAGATATCTCCTGATGGTTCTGTTTCCCTAGAGAACCCTGACTGACTAAGAAAAAGTAACAAGGAATTTGCAGGAGTGAGGAAACCTACATTGAGAGAGCTTTGCAAAGACATAGGAAGAAACAGGGGAGGAGAGAAAAGAAAAGGAACAACTAGAATAAAGGATGAGGGAAGAATTGGGGGGAGCAAAAGATGGAAGAGGTAGGAGAAGGAAAGAAAAAGGGAAGCAGAAAGCAATACAAAGAGAAAGAGCAGATAGAAAGAGAAACATAAAAACACAAATAAAGAAAGACACAGTGTGCCAGTTTGAAACTGTCGTGTATCCCAGAAAAGCCATGCTCTTTAATCATCATTCAATATTGCTGGGTGGATAAGTGCATGGGCTCTTGAATAGGGAGTAAGATTTTGTTGGTTTGTCCAGGTTAGTGTGATGCCCCAATAATTCCCAGAGTGATTTGAGCAGTGAATAAAGAAGTATTTGCAAAATCCACTTAGGGGAATGAGGAGAAAGGAGGAAATATTCAACTTCCACATTTGGGGACAACCAAATCAATAGGCCAAGACCTCAATCTTGGGGTTCACCCCTAAGAAAATTATTCCTGCAAAGGATAGGCTAAGCCTACTTAAAATTAGGCCTAAGATAAGAGTCACCCCTAAGAGAACCTCTTTTGTTGTTCAGATGTGTCCTCTCTCTCCAGCCAACACAACAAGAAAATTCACCTTCCTCCTGTCTATGTGGGACATGACTCCCAGGGGTGTGGACCTTCCTGGCAACGTGGGACAGAAATCCTAGAATGAGCTGAGACTCAGCATCAAGGGATTGAGAAAAACCCTAGAATGAGCTGAGACTCAGCATCAAGGGATTGAGAAAAACCTTCTCGACCAGAAGGGGGAAGAGTGAAATAAGACAAAGTGTCAATGGCTGAGAGATTCCAAACAGAGTCGAGAGGTTATCCTGGAGGTTAATCTTACGCATTACGTATGTATCACCTTGTTATTCAAGATGTAATGGAGAGGCTGGAGGGAACTGCCTGAATATGTAGAGCTGTGTTCCAGTAGCCGTGTTTCTTGATGATGATTGTATAATGATATAGCTTTCATAATGTGACTGTGTGATTGTGAAAACCTTGTGTCTGATGCTCCTTTCATCTACCTTGTCAACAGCTGAGAGGAACATATGGAATAAAAATAAATAATAGGGGGAACAAATGTTAAAATAGATTTAGTTTGAAATGCTAGTGATCAATGAAAGGGAGGGGTAAGGGATATGGTATGCATAGATTTTTTTTCTGTTTTCATTTTATTTCTTTTTCTGAATAGATGCAAATGTTCCAAGAAATGATCATGATGATGAATATGCAACTATGTGATGATATTGTGAATTACTGATTATATATGTAGAACGGAATGATCAAAATAGGAATGTTTGCGTTTGTTAGGTGTTTTATGGTATTTAAAAAATAAATTTAAAAAAAAATTAGGCCTAAGAGTCCCTCCCAGAGCACCTCTTTTGCTGCTCAGATGTGGCCTCTCTTGCTAAGCCAACTCAGCATATGAACTCACTGCCTTCCCTCCTACATGGGACATGACTCCCAGGGGTTTAAGTCTCCCTGGCAACATGAGACAGAAAGCCTGGGATAAGCCAGAACGCAGCATCAAGAGATTGAGAAAGCCTTCTTGACCAAAAAGGGGAAGAGAGAAATGAGAAAAAATTAGGTTTCAGTGGCTAAGATATTTCAAACAGAGGTGAGAGGTTATCCTGGAAGTTATTTTTATGCATTATTTAGAGTTCCCTTTTTAATTTATAGTGTTTGGGAGTGGCTGGAGGGAAGTACTTGAAATTGTTGAGCTGTGTTCCAGTAGCCTAGAATCTTGAAGATGATTGTATAAAGATATAATGTTTACAATGTGATGGTGTGATTGTGAGAACCTTGTGTCTGATACTCCTTATATCCAGGGTACGGACAGATAAGTAAAAAATATGGATATAAATAAATAAATAATAGGGGAGAAAAAAGGGTAAAATAAATAGGGTAGATGAAAACACTAGTGGTCAATGATAGGAAGAGGTAAAGTGTATGGTATGTATGAGTTTTTTCTTTCTATGTTTTTTCTGGAGTGATGCAAATGTTCGAAAAAGTGATCATGGTGATGAATACACAACTATGTGATGATATTGTGAGCCAATAATTGTGCACCACATATAGAAAGTATGTGTGAAGATTTTTCTCAATAAAAATTTTTTTTTAAAAAAGGTATTGCTGGGTTGGATCTTTTTTATTATATCCAAGGAGATGTGACCCACACAATTGTGGATGGTAACTTTTGATTAGATGGTTTCAATGGAGATAGTCCCTTTAAGAGGGAACCATTTTGGGAAAAGCTCAGAGCTGACGGAGCCCACTCAGCCAAAGACCTTTGGAGATGCAGAAGGAAAATGCCCCTGGGGAAACCTTATGAAATGAAGAGAGAAAGCTATCAGACACCGTCATGTGCCTCCCAGCTGAGAGAGGTGTCCAGAAGCCAGAGACCCCAGCAGATACCAGCCAGGTGCCTTCCCAGCAGACAGAAGGGTTCCGGACAGCATTAGCCTTTCTTGAGTGAAGGTACCTCTTATTGGTGCCTTAATTTGGACATTTTCATGGCCTTAGAACTGTAAATTCGCAACCTAATAAATTCCCTTTTTTTAAAGCCATCCCATTTCTGGCATATTGCATTCCAGCAGCTTACAAACTTAAACACATGTTGTGAGCCAGAGAAAGTCATGAACTATTAGGTAAAGATAGATGTAAAAGATGGGATTTTTATAAAAAGACAAGGAATAGGGTATTAAGAGAAGAGGAAGAAATGGAAACATTATGGATAGTTTACCCCTGCTGGAAAATATACATTTTTGTATATTAATTACTATCCACTTTGGAGTTCAGCAAAATATTTCTAAAAATTGGGCAGGTTTTTATGAACATGACTGCTGCGTACTGGAAACAGTGTTCATATCATTTCTCAAAGGGAGCTCTAGGTCTTTTTCAGTCTCTGAGGGGCTGTTTTTAAAGAGGAAGTCAAAGGATTCTATGCCAACCCTGCTATTTCCTGGTTTAAAACCCAAGCCTTCAACTTCTGGCCTGCTGAGCTATGGGGAAGGACTGGTCTTTTTCCACGATCCTGACCTAAGGATTCAGTGCACTTGAGATTCTAACGAGGTGGAGGCTTACACAATTAGTCATCTCGTGCCGGTCATTGAAGTCTCATTAATTCTTGCTGGTCATAGATGGCAATGTGCACTGACCTCTGCCTTTGACTTAATTGTGACTGTGGTTAAAGCTAAAAGTAATTAATTATACAATTGATGTGTTCAAGTTTAATTCCACCAAAATTACATCACGAAACTGGGGCGTTACTGAAGGATGGCTGACAAGAGGAAAATTGGAACGAAAGCCTCCATATGTACTTAATGCGTGCATGAGTCACACTCAAGAGTCACAAGACAAGGGAAGACTTTCTTGACTTTACGGTTATCCAAACAAATGGATTTCTGATCATGGGACCACAGCTAAAAATTGGACGTTCGATTGTGAAAACCCAGTGTCTAATGTTCCTTTTATCTCGGGTATGGACAGATGAGTAAAAAATATGGATAAAAAATAAACAAATAACAGGGGGACAAAGGTTAAAATTAATTAAGGAGACTGAAGTACTAGTGGTCAATGAGAGGGAGGGGTGAGGGGTATGTGATGTATGAGTTTTTTCTTTTTTCTTTTTTACTTCTTTTTCTGGAGAGATGGAAATGTTAAAAAAAAATGATCATGGTGATGAATACACAACTATGTGATGATAGCGTGAGCCATTGATTGTATACCATGTATGGAGTGATTGTATGTTAAGAATGTTTGTATATGTGTATGTTAATTTTTATCAATAAAAATATTTTTTAAGAAATCAGACATTTTTACTTTAGGCTGGGGGACACTCTCCTTTCTTCAGACCAAGCCTCTACATGTTGGCGGAGTGCTCACCAACAGCGGCACCTTTTTAATCTCTTGTAGAAACTAAAAGCAAAAAATGGCTTTGAAGGCTCTGGATACTGGAAGTAACAGGAAAGCTTGAATTTCCAAAATTGCTAAATAACTTTTAACCAAAATGAGTTTAAGAGATAAAAAGTACCTATATTTCCATTTCATCTTCTGAGTCCCATTTATCAAAAGGGTCTTTTTTTCCCCACATGACTTAAACATTTTCAGAAAGTGTGTATCTCTAGTGATAACAGTTAGGATTAGAAGGAAATGGTGTGAAAACCTTGTGTCTGGTGTTCCTTTTATCCAGGGTATGGATAGATGAGTAAATAAATAAGGATAAAAATAAATAAATAATAAGGGGTACAAGGGATAAAATAAATTGGGTAGATTGAAATACTAGTGGGCAATGGGGGGGGTAAAGAATATGTGGTGTATGAGTTTTTTCTTTTTTCTCTGTATTTCTTTTTCTGGAGTGATGCAAATATTCTAAAAATGATCAGGTGATGAATACCTAACTGTGTAATGATATTCTGAGACATTGATTGCACACCATGTATGGACTGTGGGTATGTGAAGATTTGTCAATAAAAATATTTTTAAAATAAAGAAATAAATAAAGCATTTGTATAAGAACTTTCTTTTTCTGTCTGAATGAACCTCTAAATTCATTCATGGAAATAAGTAGTGTCAAGCCAGGGCTAGACGTTCTTTGTCTTTCTCTCTGTCCATCTCAGTCTGTCTGTGAGCTAAAGGATACAAATTTCAGGTCTCTCAAGAATTCCACACCCGAGCGATCTCAACACCCAGGCTAAAGGATGACATTTACAGGATGTAGACAATTTTTCATTCAACAATATCCACTGAACACCTACTATGGGACAGGGCGCCACAGCAAATAAATAAGTCTCACATCAGTCATGGTGTGAAATGAGGGACACAAAGTCATGATCTGATCTCTAGCTGGGAGAATATCTCTGCCCCTGAGAATCATAGAGTCTCATTGGAACGGCCTATAAATGATGCTTAAGGTGGCTAAGAACAAAGACTAGGCCATGTGTTGAATATAAGGAGTTCAGGACAAAGAACAAAAGAAGCAAAGATATTTGAAGACAGTTAGCTTTGTTTACCCACCCGGCCAAATTGTCAGCAATACCACCATCATTTAAATAATGGAATCATAGTACTATGGTTTAGAATCAGAAACACAAAATGATAAATTAAAATATTAGAATCCAGTTTAAGTTGAAGAAGCAATCAGATTTCAACTAGAGATATGAACAGGGTTGATCTGGATAGGACTAGGTAAAGGATGATATGGTCTATATTTTAAATCTTCACCTTCTATTTGAGATTGAAGGAAGAGATATTTATTTGGTGCAAAATTTATATTTTTAATAATGCATTATCTAATTCAGCTTGCATATGGTCAGTTTATTTGAACACCATAATTATACGGAATCTTGAATAGGGAGTGAGATCTTGTTGGTTTGTACAGGCTAGTGTGGTACCCCAATATCTTCCAGAGTAATTTGGGCAGTTTTTGGAGCAAATAGAGGGAAAAATCTGAGTTGTTGGAATGGTAGCCCATGAAAAACTCTGGTATCTGTTCTCTAACTAACTGTTGAAGCATGCTTTGAAAATTATTGCCTTTTTCTTTCTTTGCTTTGTATATGTTATATTTTACACTAGAAAAAAAGTTTTTAAAAAGTATTGCAAAGTCCCCTTGGGAGACTGGGGAGAAAGAAGGAAATATTCAACTTCTCCATCTGGGGAATTCCTGCTATTCTGACAAGCAGGGGGGCACTCAATTCAATAGACTGAGCCCTCGATCTTGGGGCTCACCCCTATGAAATCTATTCCCACAAAGGAGAAGTTAAGCTTTCTTATAATTATGCTGGAGGGTCACCCCCAGACTACCTCTTTTGTTGCTTAGATGTGGCAACATATTGTGAGTTATTGATTACATAACAAGAACGGAACGATCATATGATAAGAATGTTTGTGTTTGTATGTGGTTATGTATCATAAATTTAAAAAATATATCTTTACCAGACAGTGCCCAAGAGAGACAGGGAAACTGAGTATTTTTAGATGATATGACAAGGGACATGATCAGTCTATCTATGCACTGTGGCATCTAGAAGTTTAAAAAGTCTTGGAGAGATGTGTCTCCAGCTACTTGAATATCCTTAGAGCAAGTCTCTTCAGGGTTCTATGCCTCTCTTCCAATCTTTAAAATGGAATTAGGTAAATATTAAACTGGTATTTCTCAAAACTAAATGATACATCCTTCTAATTAAAAAAAATCTTGAGAAATCACAGTTGACTTAAATTATTTTTATTATAATATTACATAAATTTGCATAAAGCTGAAAATGAAAGATTTAAACTCTTTGTATCTCTTATGTGCCTATAAAGCTAGAAATAACAGCATTAATTTAACATGATGCGTGATATTCTTTTGCTAAAGCTAAATCTTTGCTCCCAACATTAATATGCTACTAACTCCTATGACATTGATTAAGCAAATCTCCTTTGCTATGTGATGTCTTTCTCTGGACAAACTATCAAAGAGACCTTCAGTCTCTCAATAGCCGTCAGGTTATTGACCTTCATTTAATGCAAATGCATCATTGAAGTTTTAAGACTGCTACTCTTGTTAGCCTGGGAGAGTTGTAAAGACTAACCATTTCTGCTAGCTAGCTGAATGTTGGTTTTATATAGGATCCAGAAAATACTTATATTGTGGGGATTTTAAAGACTCTCACCTAAAAGAAAACACGTGTGGCAGAGAGAGCTGGTCGCTATCCAAAAATCTATTCTCCTCTTCTTTCATACTTAAAGAATCCAAGTTTTGTTCGCAGTGGCAATGTGCCCAGCTGACAATAGTGTGAGGCGATACAGTTCTGGTCCATACAATGCAGGCAGAAGTCTCTGGAGGAGAGTGCCCTTTGCAAAAGAAAAGGCAGAGGATAGAGAGGAGAAAGCCCTTTACCCCTCCCCTGCTCCCCGCTTCCCTCTTCTCCCCGTGAGAGGTGCCACGAGGAGACATTCAGCAGAAGACCTTCACGCTGAGAGTGGTGTAAAGGGAAGCAATCACCCCAGTCCCTGCAGCATGACTGAGCTCTAGCCCAGTCCTGGGCTGCAGTTCCCAAACCATTTGGGATGAGATAGACAGTGTAGTTGGAGCTCTGTTAGGTGGGCTCTATAATTGCAGCTGCATGGGATCCTAGCTGAAATGATGCATCCTTTTATAACCATCATAGAGAACATGTGGACTACCAAAATGATATCCATAGACCCCTCCTGGGGAAACAGTACTAGGTCCTTTCTAGTGTTAAGATTTTAAGGTCACGTGACCTATGCATAGTGGGGAGTGAAAGAAGAAAATGCCCCCCCATGGAAGCCGTGAGCGGCAATGGGAGATGTTTGCAATTACAAATACTAGAGCAAGAATATCAGTATATTACAGGAAAAGAGAATGATGGGGAAGAGTCTCACAGTTAACACATAGTCCAGGAAAATTTCCCTTTGTCACCATAAAACCCTTCCCCTACAGTTCAGTCTGGGGTTTGGGACCGGACGCCAAAGGGTACTGCAAGTGGAAGGAATTCCAGAGTCTGCCCGAGCCTTCAAGGAGCAGTACATTTGCAGTCTCAGCACATGCTTGGCCTGTGCACTAGCAATAGGAATCACAAGATCTAGAAATTCTAGCTGGGGGAGTCTGGGTGTTGAGTTTTTGCACCTCAAGGACAACTTTGAGTAATTTCAGAGTTCATGAACTTTCTGTAAAGAGAATAGCTTGTGACTCTCCGTCTAGAAACATAAGCATACAAGAAATATTAAAAGTTTTTTTTCTTTTAATCAAATTAATTTCTACTACTGATGGACTAGAGGGAAATTCACTAACAGTCCTTTTTGCTTCTCCCCAGGACTGTTACAAAGATCATAGAGGCATCAGGGACACTCATATAATCCATAGAAAATGGCCTGCACTGTGTCCCTTCGAATCAGAGGCTCTGCTAAAGGCACAGGGGTCTTTGCAGTCTTTGCAGACTGAAGGTCTCTTGATAGTTTGTCCAGAGACAGGCATGAAAGACATCATGTAGCAAAGGAAATTTGCTTAATCAATGTCATATGAGTTAGTAGTATATTAATGTTGGGAGCAAAGATTTAGCTTTAGCAAAACTTTGACAGAATATATCAAGCAATATACTGATTTTCTTGCTCTAGTATTTGTAATCACAAACATCTCCCGTTGCTGCTCATGGCTTCCATGGGGGGCATTTTCTTCTTTCACTCCCCACTCATCATGGAGCCTTCTCCAGAAGGCATTAAGGGGTTGAGAAAGTCTTCTTGATCAAAAGGGGGAAGAGAGAAATGAGACCAAATAAAGTTTCAGCGGGTTGAGAAATTTCAAGCAGAATTGAGAGGTTATCCTGGAGGTTATTCTTATGCATT
>PVIY010045786.1:0-18874 GCA_004026745.1 Myrmecophaga tridactyla | reverse complement strand
CTCTTTCCCTCTGGCTGTCTCTTTGTCTTGTCTCTGTATTTCTGTCTCTGTTTCTGTGTCTTTGTCGCTGCCTGTATATCCCCCACCCCGTCCTGCTTCTTCTTGTGACTCTTTTTCTCCCGCAGAAATGGGTGGGCACGCCCTTCAGCGCCTCCAGCCTGGAGCTCCCTGGGGCCCCCTCGACCTTGGAGGTGCACAGCTGCTGCTCGCTGCAGGGCCCTGCCAAGGGGCTGGCGTCCATGGAACCTGCAGATCTGGTGGAAGTCGATGGGGTGCCCGAGGCGGGCTCCTGGGGCCTGGCTCCCACCACAGCCAACAGCTTGGGCGGCTCCACTTACAGCCCGGAGAGGTACCGGCTCTATGGCCTGCTGTCCCTCGACGGGGTGACTGTGGTGGACGCGGACAGGCTGTGCACCTGGCCCTGCGGCTGTGCGGACGATGCCTACCCAGCCCTGAGCCTGGACACCGGCCTGGAGTCTGGCCGGGGCCCTGCGGACCCCCTCTTGGGCACGGGGACCATGGTTCTGTCCTGCGGCTGCGTCTCGCCTGGTGGTGCTGCCGGGCCAGAGGGGCCCCTGGGCAGCTTCCTTGACAGGCTGAATCTCCCCCTGGGACAGGCAGCAGGATGGGCCCCGGGGCCGCCCTGGGGTAGTGGGCCACCTGGAGGGGTCTCTGACAGCGAGGCGGGCTCACCCCCGGCCGGCCTGGACATGGACACGTTTGACAGCGGCTTCGCGGGCTCTGACTGCGGCAGCCCTGTGGAGTGTGACTTTGCCAGTCCCCAGGACGAGGGGCCCCCCAGGACTTACGTCCGCCAATGGGTGGTCATGGCCCCTCCACCTGCAGGGCCAGGGCCCCAGGCCAGCTAGCGAGGCCAATCGGCCATCATGCGGCCTATGACACAGCAAGGCTTGTAGCCTCTGGTCTGCTGACAGGCCCCTTTCCCTGATGTTTACAGTGCACGCGCGCGCGCGCGTGTGTGTGTGTTTGCATGCATGGAGGTGAACCCCTGAGTTCTCCTCGGTGTGTGTGCATGTGTGTCTGTGCATGCGTGCGTGTGAACTCCTGAACCCCCCTCATTGTATGTGTGTATACACCCATGTCCATTTGTGCATATGGATGTGTGCACACATGTGTGCATGCATGTGAACTCATGAGTCCCCTCAGTGTGCATGGGTGTTCACACACGTGGATCAAGTGCACACATGTGTGAACAGCACGCTCACTGTGGACATGGTAGCATGCCCTGATAGTCTGCATGTACATTCACGTATCATATGTGTGTCTGTGAGTGCACTGCGTGCATGAGTGTGAGCAGCGTGTGTGCCTGTGTGTACACAAATGACAGGCGCCGGGCTCATTTCCCGGCACATGGGGGCGGCCGCCTGGGTCATGTGCTCAGAGGCTGGTCCGGCGTGGCCCCGGGGCTGCTGGGAAGTCAAGGCGCTGCCTGAGGGACCCAGGCCCGGCCTCCTTCAGGGGTGCGGGGAGGGGATGGAGAGACCCTGTGGCGACCTGGGGGTCGGGAGGATGGTGTGGGGGCCTGTGGACCTAGGTCTGAATCCTGACCGCCATCTCCTGCCTGTTCCTCCTTGGGCAAGTCGTGTCCCCTCTCTGAGCTGCATCTGAAGCAGGTAATGATGTGGCCAGAGCAGACCCTCAATAAACATCAGCTTCCTTCCTTCTGTGGCCAGGACGGGGCTTGTGCCGGGGGTGGGGGTGTGAGAACACCTGCCACAGGGGGCCGGTGGGGCTGTCCCACCCTGCAGAGGGCAGCGCGGGGGGTTTCCGGGCTTAGAATCAGTCAGGCTCGGCTCTTACAAACAGCCCCTCCACCAGCCACCATTTCTCTTTTTTGGCTCTTGTCGCCCTTTTTCTCTTTGCTTTTATGCACCCAAGAAATGGATATTGAGGGCCCATACGAGGCGGGCCCGTGGAGTGGGAGTGTGCGGTGGGGTCCCTGCACTGAGGTGGCCCTCCCCGTGGCATGCCCTTGCCGAGGGGAGACGGACAGACTGAGCAGCAGCCCCCAGCATTCCGATCTGGAGATGGACTCAGGATACAGGAGACTGCGGTGGGAGCACGAGTGTGAAACCACAGCTCCTGCACGTGTGAGCGGCCCTTGCCCCCTCCACCACCCCACAGACACTTGGGCCAAGGTACACTGTGGTTTTCACACTCTCTTGGGGACACCAGGTTCCAGGTGCAGCCGGACCACAGGCTGCCCGGAGAACCAGCTCAGCTCTCCACACAGAGCTCCGGTGGGAGGGGGTGGGGAGGGGAGCACTGGGGGGACCGACTGATGCCAGGCCTGGAGGTCAGATGACAGCTACGACCTGAGCCAGACCTGGGCTCTTGATGGCCTCCATCTTTGCAGGGTACAAAAAAATTGTCCAAAGAAGTTGGGTGCAAAAAAGAAGGGGAGAAGAGCTGGTCCACCAGCAAGGATGGATGAGTGGATAGGTGGGTGGATGGATGATGGATGGACA
Organism: Myrmecophaga tridactyla; assembly: GCA_004026745.1. Lineage (NCBI taxonomy): Eukaryota > Metazoa > Chordata > Mammalia > Pilosa > Myrmecophagidae > Myrmecophaga > Myrmecophaga tridactyla. Next base: position 16,385 of record PVIY010045786.1, on the reverse strand, counting down.
AATGGGTACATTGTGGGCAGGGGGATGGACAGAGAGAAGGATGGCAGGACTGAAGGGAAAACAGCTGGCTAGATGGATGGATGGAGAAAAACAGAATTTGGCCTCAATGTAGATCCACATAAGGCCTGAGGGCAGCAACTTGGGTCTATTTTGTTCATGGCGTTATGTGCCGCCTGCCATACTCAATAAAGCCTGATTGGTTTCTTGATTTCTGTAGTGTAGATACACTACCCATGTGACGACACTGAGCTCAGGGTTGGGAAGACATGCAGAGCCGATTTCCCGGGGCTGGTATGAGCTGGCTCCAGCACACCACAGAGGGGAGCCCCGAGGGGACTCCATGACCTCAGCCTATGTGTGCATGGGGGGAGGGTGGGAAGGCTTCAGGGAGGAGGTGGTGTTGTTGGACTGTGAAGCATAAGTAGGAGTTTAGGTGCACCAGCTACCCCAGGAGAAGGCGGCACTGGAACATACTGAACCCTGCGAGTCCGGGGTGCGGAGAACGAGGGGAGCAGCAGGCCTGGGGGTGAGTAAGGGAAGGCAGCTCTGTTAAGAGTGGATGATGGAGAGCCACACCCCTCCCACAGATGTCACAATCTGCTCCTTGTCCAGTTCTTTTCTGTCATCAGGCATTGAGGGGCAAGAATTGTGATGTCCACAAGGCAGCTGAGGGAATGGAGGTGCAGAATAGATGGGGGGACTTGCCTGAGCTCGTGCACTGACTTAACGGTAAGACTCTGAATTTGAACTCTGCTGTCCTGATCCCAATTTCAACTCCTTCTCACCTTGCTCTGGGTGAGACCTAGATCAAGAGATGAGAACCCCTTAGCAAGCACCAGTGGGCACTTGCTGCTTTTACCCATGTCACGTTGCTGGGTGTGGCTGACCCCAGCTCTAGAAGTGGCTGTATGACTCAGGCCTGATCAACAGAACACTCTGTCTCTCTGACCACCGTACCTATTCAGTGGCAGACATGGGACCCAAGTTGGCCTGTCTTCTTGTTCTGCTGGCACTGCTGATGGAGGGCATGAACTGAGCCTGGAGTTGCTGGGGGGTTCAGAGTCCCAGAGACCTGAGATGAGGCCAGCACACTCATCTCAGAGCTTAGAGATGGTGGCATATTCCTGGTGATATCCCTTGAGTTCCTGGATCCAGCTATGCCTCGAACTACACTTCCTCTGGCCTATTTTAGGTGCACGAGTGTTGCTGTTCACCAAACATTTCCAGCTCTTGGCCTTCTGAGCTCATGGCAGGATTGTGCTTCCTGTTCCTTTCTGGTTGGATGAAGCATGGGACCCATCTTGGCCTATTAATTGTGAGCAGACATGACGTGTCACTTGGGGACCAGCGCATAAATGGATGGTTGTGAAGCCTGCCACAGCATGTTCCCTCTGCCACAGTGTGCAGTGATTTTGAGGTGGTGGCTGCTCTGTCAGCCTGGGTCCCAGGGTGGGGAGGTACAGAGCAGGGCCCCCAGTTCACCTGCGATGGACATGTATGGTGAACAAGAGAGAAATCCGGTGTTGTTTTAAGCCACTAAGACACAGGGGCTGTTTGTTACAAGAGCAAAACCCAGCCTGTCCTGACTGAGCCAAAGAACTGCGACATTTTCTTTTTCCTTTTGTTTAAGTAGGACAAAGTGTCCTAGCATTTTTCTAATATCATCCTTGCAATGACGACTCCCCTCCCACCCTAAGAAAGGACTCCATGCAAAGGGAGCCAAGGATCAGGCTCCAGGACTTGTCATCAGTGACCCTGAGCAAGTCACTTTCTATGAACCTCGGCTTCCTTCTCTGCAAAGTACAGGCAGGAATCGGTCCCTGGTGTGAAAACAGAAGATGAGGACAGGGATAGATATCAGGACTTCTCCTTGGAGGTGTGTTTTGTGCTTTCCCTGTCATCACCTTGAACTGGCTCCAGGGTCAAAGGAGAAAAGCTGCCCAGTCCTGACCCTTCTCCAATCTCCTGCCCACCTGCATCATAAATGCTTCTGCCTGGAAGGCCCTGAAGCTGACATCACCCTCTGCCGGGACGGAAAGGATCCAAGGGATCTCTGGCCATCAAAGTTACAAGGTCCCACCTTTAGCTGCTGTCTTGGTGTCCCAGACAATCTAATTTGGGAAGGACGGAGAGGGTGCAAACCAGACTCAGCCCTACCTCTGGGGAAACGGAGAGGCAGTGACTTACCCAGAGTCACACAGTCTATTTAGGACTCTGTCTGCATCCTGGGCTGCTTTTGATTTCCCTGGGGAGAGGGACAGCCTCTCCCTCCCTTCCTCCTATTCTGAGGGTGCAGTTTGCCTGGGCCTGCTGCTGGCACCGCCCCTCCCAGCCATGCAAATGCAGGCTCCCGGGGAGGTACCATCAGCAAAGTGGGAACTGGGCTTGTGGCAGCCGAAGGCAGGCTGAGCACATGTGCCTCCCCCTCCTGGGAGCCGACTAAATCCACAAGCGAGGAAAAAGAAATAGAAAGCCTCAACAGTGAAGAAAGTGGGAGAGGGGCCATGTGTGATGGAGAACCATCAACACGTTAATGGAAAGCGAGAGGATGGAATGGTCTTTGCTCAAACGTCACCCTCTCAGTGGGACTGACCTGTAACCCCCCAGCCCCCAGCTTGTTTTTTTCTCCATCACACTAACCAAGCACTAACGACCATATATTCTAGTTATTTGTCATGTTTTCTAAGGCCTCTAGTAATTCATCATGTTTTCTAAGCCCTCTAGCCATGAACTCTTTAGAAGCATGAATTTTGCGTGTTTTACTTGCTACTCAGTCTTGGCGCTGAGATTAGTACAGACGTATGTACATGCTCAAAGTGAATGAATGAATGAATCAATGGCAGAGTAGAGACCTAGGAAGAGCACCATCTGCCCCCAGACATGGAGATGCCACAGAATGGGAACAAGGATGAGAAGAGGGGGCTTCCTTGGAAGTCAGCAAATAGGACAAGAGACACTCCCCTGTTGCTCAGACCAGGGGGCAACTAGGAGACTCCCCCTCACCCTTGATGGTCCCGAGTACAGAGAAGAAGCGTTTGCCTTTTGCCATTTCAGAGGGGGTCTTCCTGCATAATGGCTGGTTCCCCATTCCATCATTCTGAAGCAAAGCCCACCACTGGTGAACGGTGCCAAAGGGGAGAATCTGACGCTGGACCGCCTGAGTGTGGGGGCCACAGAACCACTTACACTCTGCCAACCTTGCGAAATTATTTGACCTTCTCATGCCTCCGTTTCTTCAACCGTGAAATGGGGATATGTTTCTGAGGGCACAGGGTCTGGCATATTGCAAATCTTTGGAAATTATGATAGCATTGCTTTTATGGACAAGTGTTCTCCCATCTACATCCCAGGCAGCTTTGACTGATTTCACGCTTAGACAGGAGCAGCAGACATTTGGAAACTAAGACAAGTCAACAAGAAACCAGGATGGTTGGGCTGCTGGTGCCCCCTGCTGGTGACTATTGGAAGTAGGACCGCTACTCTTGATTGACAGAAGGGACTGTTTTTCTTGAGCAGCTGCCAGGCGCTATGTTAGGTGGCTTATATAGATGACTCTATGCAAACATCACAGTGACCCGCTGCAGTAGGGACTGTGGACCCACCCTACTGATGCAAATACCAGGTGGAATCAGCAGGTTCAACAACTACCACTTCTTTCCCTTGGGTTGGTGGAGCTGGATTGGACACAAAGAATGGGGAACAGAACTCCCACTAAGCAGCAAGATCACACACACACACACACACCCCTACACATACATGGCGTACATACACATACAAACACCCATACACCCCTATGCACACGTCTGGAAAACCCTTGGAAGAAGTATGTAAAGGACCCAAGGGAAGGTTGGGTAGTCAGGGGATATCGGAGGAGAAAGGGACCACTCTCAGCCAAGAGTTGCAGGCTAGTTGGGGAGAAATGAGGTGACAAGGGGAGGTAAGAGATCCCTTTCCTGCAGGGATCCCTGCGAGGTACCATCAGAGAATGGGCGGCCGGCAGTAACAACTGGACAAGATCTGAGAGAATGTTGAGAAAGAAGGGAGGCTGAGCCCGAGGAGGCAGCCACAGAGATGCTGAGTGAAGCATTGTCTGACCTGGGACAAACCGGGTAGCATTTACATGCTCACCACTGGGGAGAAGAATAGCTACATAGTGGAGACACCTGTGCTGATTTAGAAAGCGTTCTCTACATGCTGATGCAGATTTTCAAGGGCTATTATCATTGAGTGAAAACTGCACATTTTACAAAGTGGTCTCACCTTTCCATGTTTTCCAGGGGTGCATTGCATGTATGCCAATGAAAAGAAAAAGTCTGGAAGGATCTCTGAAGGAGAAAGGGCTTAATAAGAAATTAGCCATAATCTTACATGTTTAAGTGTTCAAAAAGGAAAAAGAGTGAATAGACAGCAGGAGGGAGAGACTGCATGCGGGGTGTATAGGGAAACAGAGGATGCAAAGGGTGCTGGGCCTGCAATCACGGCCTTCTGGGGGTTCTTGGGAAGGTCTGGGGGGTGTGAACAGCACGTGCTCCATCTGGGTGGGAAATGACAGGCAGGACACGATCTAGGGCCACCTCCTAGACGTGATCTGAAGGGTGAAAAGGGCCAGAAGACCAATTTTTGCACGCTTATGGGTTTTATTTGATACTCGATGTTTCATTGTTTTCTTCTTCTAAATTTGAGCTCTTTCCCAGTCATGTTCCCTGCCACTCGCTAGTACCTAACCTGGGACCTCTTCCTTTCATTTATGTCACCTGCTTTGCCCTTGAAGGCATCTGAGCTTCAATTTCTGCTTTATACTGTGGTTACTGGATGTCTTTGTGCAGAGCTTGGAAGGGCAGAGCTACCTTGGATAAATGGACAGACGGATAGATGGATGGATGGATGGAAGGAGGGAGAGAGAGGGAGAAAAGAGGTCATTCTTGGGCAGAATGGCTGACTGAAAATGTAGGTGATGGAGCGACCACAGAAGACCCAACTCCCCACTAGAGAGCTGCACCCCTCGTCCCTTTGTCCTGTCCCCCTAACTTGCTCCAACTGACCTTCATCTAGGAGACACAGGGAAGGAAATAAACTTGGCCGAAGCCTTCTGTATGCTAGCACTTAGTATTCTTTCAGCTCAGCTAGCCTTCCTGCATGGGGGTATTTTATTCCCAATTTCCAGATGAGGAAACTAAGGCTCTGAGATGTTCATGTCAATACCAGTATTTTAAGACACAGCTGCTGAATTCCCAAACCTTCCTTCCACTATACAATGCACTCCCAAATAATTATCATTTGTAAAATAGTTTCTGTTTCTAAAGTAAGATCACATTCATTATTCTACCTGGCCTTCTCCAAAAATCCCATACAATTTGTCCTTTAACATTTGGGTGAAAATGAAAAAAAAAAAGGAAAAGAAAAACAATGCTTTGATTTGTCCAAGGTCTTGGCTGTGTTTGGTTCACCCATTCTCCTGTCCTGCGCCCTCTCCTTGCCCCTTTTCACAGGTCCTGGTCCCTGGTAGAGAGAAGACGGGTTCACAGGGGTGGGAGTGGGGCCCAGGTGTCACAAGGTCAAATGTGGTGCAATGGCAACAGGGGAGGCATGCCCTAGCTCTAGGGCACGGCCTTACTCAGAACCTCCACCCTTAGCACACAGGAATGCCTGGTTTTGCTAGATCTTTCCATTTTTTAAGAAAAGTGAGATATCTGGATTGAAAAAAAATGTGGAACTGCCAATGCTGTGGACTAAAGAGGACTTCAACAGGCCAGATTCATCCCACTGTCTGTGACCTCTGTGACCCCAACGCTGGCCTTGGGGCTGGCGCTGGTTTAAGGGCTTCCTGACACACAGTCATGAGTCTTGCTGTGAAGGGACAGGCCTGGGCACGGCAGAGAAGGCAGAGGCTTGCGAGGCGAGGAGGGTGGGCTACCCATCTGTCTCTCCCCTGAGGATGTTCTCAGCCGGCGCAGACAGACAGACCACTGGTAACTGCTACACAGGGCTGTACTGGGCCCCAGAGCATGAGACTGGGCCAATGACAGTGGGCTCAGCAACAGATCCTTCCCTCCTTTTTCAGTTTTACCAGGGACATCTTTTCCTGATTGTTCTGCAGCTAAAAGCAGGGAATCCTCTAAGCGATCAAAGACTGTGTAGGAAACACATGCAACTAAATGTCTTTTACTCCACTTTAATTACAAAATAAATAAATACATGCCAAAGGACTTAAATCGAAAAGGCAGGTCAAAGGACAAAACAAAACTAAAAACTATGGAGACACCTTGCGCACAGGGACACCCACCAGTGCAGTGAGGAAGGGGTCTGCCAGGGTGGCCACAGTCTGCTTGTGAGTGGTCCTGGGTCTAGGCAAGGGGGGGGGACTGGCCCCAGCAGATGAGAACTCTGAGGTCTGCACAGGAGGCGAGGAGCCTGGAGGCAGCTCTGTCTCCAGATCACAGCCACACCCCAGAAGCCCTTGGAGGACAAGCCCTCGAGGGCCTCTCACACTCGCCATCATTCAGGACCAGAGAACTGTACGCAGCTCTCCCTGGAGAGGGAAAGCACCTGCAACAATGGCTAAGAGGCCAAGTGAACAGAGTCAGAGGCGAGCGGGGGCCCAGTTGGCTGTACAACTCTTCCACCACATCCCAGCCAGCTGGGATCAGAAGCACCAACTCCTGGGGTGAAGAATCAGGGTCCACAATGGCAGGCCAAGAAGGGCCCCTGGGACCAGGTAGATGGAGGGTGGCCCCCACTTCCAGGAACTCCAGGATGGGAAGCCACTTTTAGGTGATGGGCTCTGGCCTGAGGCACCCACCCCAGGTATAGGAGGCTCAGTCACAGACCTTTGTCCAGGTGCCCGGTGGGGTCTGCTGACCTCAGGTGGTGGGGGGCAGTGTGCTATTTCCACTTAGATGGACTGTCTGCGCATCTTGGGGCACCAAGCACCTGGACAAGGGGCTCCCCCAGAGAAGAATGAGCTCCCTCCTCATCTGGCAGCTGGAACAGGTGTGGCAGGGGGTGCTGATGGGAGGTGGGGGCACAGGAGCCTTACAAGTGGACCCACTTGTTCCAGTCGACCGTGTGGGGGAACACATGGCCCAGCCGCAGGGTGCAGTCCAGCGTGGGCTCATAAAACACCATGAGGTTCTCACTCAGACTGGTGAGCGCCTCTGCTTCCTCTGCTACAGGCTTGGAGAAGAGCGAGACAGCCGAGGGCTTTCTCAGGAAGCGCTTTTTAATGCAGCCAAGGGATTCCAGACCCTGGAGAAACCACAGACCAACAGGTACATTACTTTGAGTGTTTGTGATTTCTTTCTCAAGGACTTATAGAACACATCCTCTGTCCCAGGGAGTTGCTGCCCAGAGTGGGTGACAACTGAATCTGGCATTGAGAGATACAGAGTGAAATAACAGGGAGTTTTAGTCAAAAGCCCAGGGAAGGCATTTGTACCAGGGTTAAAGCCTTCCGAAGCAGAGGGCAGAGAAGAGGGATCACAAACTGTCTTCTAGACGAAATTTTGTTTGGCCGGTATATGCTTTAAAATTTGGGGAATTTTCACACTGAAGGTCAAGTTCCCAGCTTCCCTTGAGGGGCTGAAGTATCAGCTGCACTGGGGCTGTGTCTGCGTGACAGCGATGGGCCAGAGCAAGGGAGCAGCGGCCCCAGGAGGCGTGAGCATACTTGCTCCAGCTCCCCTGCTGCCCACATGCCTGCCTTGTGGCTGACCTCCAGGTCCCTGTGGGCATGAGGGCTTGTGACCCATGGAGAGGAAGGCATGAGAGATAAGATGCCCAGAAAGGAATAGTTAAGACTGGGTAGCTGCATGGAGTTGGTGGAGGACTCTGTGAGGGACAGCCTGAAGGGGAGGAAACCCAGAATGGGGTGCAGGAGACTGAGGGCTGAGTAGAGAAGTCTACTCAGGGCTGAAGGCCCGCAGCACAAAAAGGCAGAGAGGCCAGACGCAGCAGGACGTAAAGCAGGCATAGGCCCTGCCCATGGGAGCGCAGTGGGGCAGAGCCTCCCTGCGGAGGGGTGAAGTGTGATGGGGAGGTGTTAAGGGGGACGTTCTTCTGCTGATCTCTCTGTTGGAGGCACGCTCTTGGGTAGAGCTTGTAGGAGCTGCTGGACCCAGAACTCACCCCCGACCCCCATTCCTGAGGCACACCTGGAGGAGCTCGAGTACGGCGACAGGCTGCAGGACGCCCTGGTAGTGCTGCAGCAGGGTGCTCTCAGGGATGCCGGGCCGGGTCATGATGTGGTACAGCAAGGCCTCCAGCATGCCCTTGAACACTGGTGTGTTCAGGTGGCCATCCACGATGCGCCACGGGCGGCTCACGAAGCAGATGTTCTCACAGTCCCTGCAGGGCCAGGAAGGGGCGTTAGTGCTTGGCAGAGAGGGCAGCACCCTCTGCTCTTCCACCTCCCTTTGATCTCCTAACAGGACCGTGCTCCACAGGGGGCCATGCCCTGGAGACCTGCTCAGACTCAGCCGTGACTAAGGCCAGGAGGGACCAGTAAGCCCATCCTCTAAGCCCCTGACTTCTAAGTCACCTAATGTCATGTGTACTTCCCCCACACTGGCAGGACAGGGGAACAACAGTTATGATGTCTGCACTGACCAGCATCACCTGGGCCCCCCAACCAGTGGCTGCCTCCCCCTTCAGGGCAAGCTCCCAGAGGTCTTTATCCAGAAGCTCCACTTTGTTGCAGTACATAGGGTCCCAGGTGGACTTCCCTTTAAACAAAGGTGTCTGCTACTAAGCCTGTGGCTGATCTAGTACCCAGGGCCCAGGGTGCAGGGGCATTGTCTACACTGGGGAGGAGGGCAACTGAAGGGGCCCTCTCCTGAGCCCCTCCTGAAATAAGTGTGTTCACCCCAGTGCAATCGTCAACCTTTTGATTCTGATGTGGCCAAGGGGGCCCACGAGTCCCTGGGGACAAAGGTAGAAATCCTGGAGAGAAGGAAGCCCTGCGTGAGGGTAGGAGCTCTGGGGGTAATCTGGTCACACACAGGCTGTGTGGCTCTCTGGGCCCTGACCGTGTCTGGGAAATGGGGATGACAATGTCCATGAGCTGTGAGGAGGCCCAGAGGGGTGCGGCCTGTGAATAAACCATGCTTGTTTCTCTGGAGGTGCTACGGGCAGGCTGGTGGAAGGGCTTTTGTGCTAGGCTGCCCTGGGCACCATAAATCCCCTCTGTTGAGAACCAGGGCACTAGGCCAATGTACAAGGCTGGGCCTCAGAGAAAGGCCTCTGTCTGGGGCCGTTGTCTGGGAACTCTGAGGACAGACCTCCCCCTGCTCTGCATACCTCCCGGGAATCAGAATGACACACTCACTTTTCCCGTCCTTTTTGGGAGATGCTGCCAGCCACAGAGCTCTCTGTACAACCTGATGGAAGAAGAAAAAGATGTAAGTAACTTAGAAGAAGGGGAATCCACCTAGCCTTCCCTAGTCATTCAACAAATGATTAAGTCCCAGGCACAAGCTTTCACAAGCTTTTCACAAAGCAGTGAAAGAAAGACGCCCATTCCTTTCTTCGTGGAGCTGCCGTTCCAGCAGAGGCTGAGCTGGTGGCAGAGGCAACACACTCAAAGCCAAACAGGAACTGATCACAAAGTCCTAGTGGGCATGCTCGTTCTCAGGGCCTCAAGGGTCCTGCCAGCAGGGGAAAGCTAGTGAGACCTTATGTCCTATCCAGCAGCCCCCAAAACAAACAAAATCTTGGGCAAAATCACCCCCAATAAAACAAACCACCTTTAGAAACCACATAAAAAGGCTACTGTTGACTACAGATAAAAGGATTTACCTAGTGGGAGAGGTAAAGGGCAAGTTTCAGTAAGTACATGTCTGCCAAAACCTACGAAACACGAAACAACCCTTACATCTCTACCTCCTTACATCAGCTAACTTTAGCAGACACTCTGCCAGAACCATCTCTTTCTTGCACTTGTAAGTCAGAGTTTCTGAAGCCTTCTGCCCCCTAGTGGAAAGACAGAGGCAAGATTTTCATTCCCTCTTCCAGGTTTAGGCTATGAAAAGTTCCAGTCCAAGGCCCGTTTTATGCCCAGTGGCAGTTCCCCATCTGGGAGGAAGTTGTTGGCCAGTTAGTTCTGAGGACAGAGAATGGGTGGGGTGGGATGGGTGAGGGACAAGTTTTGGTACCTCTAGGGTCTTCACAGCCTTCCAGAAGTTCATCCTGACTGCTCAGCTGCTCTTGGCCCTGGAAGCCAGGTGTCCCGACATTCTCTTGGTCCTCCTGCCCAGCCTCCAATGCTCCTGGGGGAGGGTTCCTCCCACCTGTGTCTTTGGGAGCCACAGGCAGAGCAGGAACCTGGGTTTCTGTCCCCTCTTCTACCCTGGGCCTGGGGCTGGGGGCCAAGCGCACGTCCTGGAGTGTGGGCTTTTTTGTGGGAGGCTCCTGGATACTCTCGGAGTCAGCCTCTGCAGAACTGGTGCGTCTCTTGGTGCTCTGGGGGCCTGGAGAAGGTGGGGCCTGCCTCTCAGAGGGGCTGTCCTCGCTGGAAGGCCCCTCTGGGGGCCTGGCCTGGGGGCCGTCTCTCTGACTGTCAGCATCTTCTTCATTGCCTTTTAGACGAACCGAGTGCAAGAGCCAGGGCTGGGCAAATGCCATGGTCACCAGGCGAACGGTGTTGCCACCCACTTCCAGCACCTGGTGTCGCTCCAAGAGGTCCTAGGAAAAGCAGGACACAAACACCGGTCTGCCTGGGAATCCAGGTTATCAGGGGATACTTGACAGGTGATGGGTGGCGCCAGCTTTCCTGCCTGATGTTTCTAAGTATCTTCAGCAAGTGGCAAACCCAGACTAAAAACTGAAGGCCTGACTTTTTCTGGTCCTGGGTCTGCCACTAATTAACCCTGGGAGTCCAGGGCAGTCTCCTTTCCTTGCTAGGACTTGGTGTGCCTACTGGTAGAACATCAGATATGTGAACTTCTTAGAGGTACAGCTGCGCACTCAAAGTTGATATGAATTTACACATCTTGTGCCTGGCCCATGTCCTCCCATAGAACTTAATACTCCCAAGCTCTTTCAAGATCTTCCTCAAAAACTCACTATTCCCACACGAGACAAAAAAATCCTCCATGTTTATACCATGCCCTGCTTCTAACATCCTTGCTCTTATTTAGGAAATGCACCAATTCTGGGAAGCAGATGGGCTCATTTACTTATTTATTTTATTTTTATTTTTATTTTTTTGCATGGGCAGGCACCGGGAATCTGGGTCTCTGGCATGGCAGGCGAGAACTCTGCCTGCTGAGCCACAATGGCCTGCCCACTTTTTAATTTTTATATTAAAAAAAAAAACACAACTCAGTCTTCAAGGACTTTGCCCCAGTTCACAGCCTGGAACCCGGACTCACATCCGGGTCTTGCAGGTCTGTGGAGGGTTTGCTGGAGCACTCACCATCTGGGGGGCTGTTGTTAGGCCTGACTCATCACCTGCAGACAATGAATGACACCAGGAGCTCAAAGAGAGACAAGGGCAGGCACTTGGGCTCTGCTACCCATGACCTTGGGAAAATCAGCATCTCTCTGAGAGAATAATAAAACACCATATGAATGGTTATTTGTGCACTCATTGAGTTTGGCTTCCATTTTGAATCTGGGAATATAAGAGGTGGAGGGCTTCTGGGAGCACTCCACCCCTTTCTGGGCCCCCAGGCCAGTGGAGTCTGCATGCCTGGCCAGAACCCCATCCCACATGAACAATAAAGGGTAAACACCCCCACACCAGCCCCCATATCATCGTGCTGCCCCCTCTGCCCATTAGCCACTGATAGTGCCCAGAAAGCCCTGCTGGCAACTCCCACATGGGCAGATTTGTTTTATCAGTTACATAGCTTTTGGGTAAATGTCGTTTTTGGATTCTTTAGTGTTATTTCACAAACACTTTCTAGTCTCATACTTAGTGCCTCAAATGGCTGCTGAGCAGCAGTCTGTGGAGATCACATGCCTTAATTTACATCAACAGCCCCAAGTTGGTAGATATTTCAGTGGCTCTATGTTTTGGTTCTACCCTGATAGCTGTGAAATTCTGGATGAGCAATATTGGTGGGCAAGTTCCAATGCTGTTGTACAAACTTAGCTCTTAAACCTGTGTGCCCATGGTCTGGAATGTTTCATAACCAAAAGAGAAATCAGACAAACCACTAAACTTCCCTAAACCATAAACCACAATTGAGGAGAATTTCAGCAAAGGGTAAGAGATGCCTGGCTCCCCTGGGTCAGTGGGATTTCTGACTGGCTTATCATCAAGCTTCTGTAGTGCTGGCACGTGATATGGGAGTGTTAATGGGATGTGCTTATAATAGGCAGTGACTTCTATTAGGTAAAAGAGATGAGTGTCAGGCCAAAGACAGCAGTTCCTTACTGATAATGAGAGAACAACTTCCTTCATAAAGAGAACTTTTGCTGGTGAGCATACGCCAAGTCCCACCTGTTATTACATGCTTTGGGCTTATGGGTCATTAAACAGGAAGAGGGCTCAGTTTTGCCAGATTTTGTAACTTTCGGAAGCTGGACTTTAGGAGAAATCTTCTGATTTTTAAATGTTGACAATTAATTCCATTTAAAAAAAAAACACACCATCTGATCCAAAGCACACCCAGTAGCAGTGGGTGGCCTGCGTCCCATAAGCTCCACTTTAGCTCCATCGGCTGACTTTTAAACCCAGCTCACCTGGATGTAGTCTGTGACTGTCCTGGTGCGCTTGCCATCTGTCTTCTCAAAGGCAGAGAACTGTCTGCTCAGCTCTACCCTGTCAACCCCAAAATAACTGGTGGCCGCAATGGCCCTCTGGACCTCTAAGGCGGCAGACACATCTGCAGGTTTGTACCCAGACAGCTCCATCTGGTGGACAAAGTCTTCCAAACTACAGGTGTTCTCTTGGGTATTTATCAGTCTGGTGAAAGTATCAGGGAGATTGGAGGTTCCCACTGTCAGGTCTTCCAGGAAAGTGGCTGCAAAGATGAGGAGGACAACCGGAATCAGACCCGACGAAAACCCCTTCCCCAGACCAAGGCATGAGCGACACACAAGCGGGAACCACACCAGTGCCAGGCTGCTGCTCCCCAGACAGCCACAGAGGTCACCTTTCTGGATGGACAGCTGGGTCCCGGGAAGTCAGGTTTCTGATTTGTGGACTTGGGTCCTTGGCTAGCTGACTGGACCGAATTCATCCTAGGCCAGTATACTCCAGACTTGAACTGAGGGACACAGAGGCTGGATGCCAGGGTCTAAGCACTTAACCACAGAGATCTGGAAGGGAGTATCTCAGTTGTGGTGCCCAGGCCCCCATGAGATACACTGGGGTCCTTCTTAGAATTTCCTACTTCTGCTTAAGCTAGCCAGGGCTGGTTTCTGCTTCCTCAGAAAGATGTCTCTGATAAGACCACAATCTCTGAGATGTCCAGTACTTTTTCTACCCTGTCCAAATTCCAGGCAAAGCACGGAATACTTAAGTGTGGTTATGGAACAACAGTATATGTCATCAGTCTCAACAGCGTAAAAATAAAAGCTGGGAAGTAGTGTGAAGGGAAGGGGCACTAATATCCCCACTTTGTGTAGTGGGAGGAGAGACTGCCTAAAATTCAGGGCATGGGAAATAGAGGTTTAAGTAAGTTCTTTAAAGTTTCAAAAGATAATCAATAAAACTTAGAAGTGTAAAAACTGGAAGTGAAGAAGATGGGAAATTATGAATATGAGGTAAATATTCATCTTTCATGGCAAGGGGTCCAAAGAGAATGCTTAAAAATGCCATAAACATTTATCTAATTTAGTGCTATGGAGGCAGCCACCAGATGAACTAGAAACAGAAATAGTGAAAGGTTTCCCTGGAGAGCAGGACAGGATTGGGAGGTGTGAATAGAGGGCTGCTGCTTTCTGTTATAAGCCCCTCTCTGCTAAATTTCTTAGCACTTACCTGTTTGACTCTGATTAAAAGGAAAACAGAACCTGGGAAGCTCTACACTGGATTAATGAGGCTTTAAACTTGATTTAAAAGGTCTACACCTGCTATTATATGCTTTGGGCTCAAGGGTCATTGAACAAGAAAACAGCCAGTTTAGCCAGATCTTACAGCTTTCAGAGGCTGGGCTTTAGGAGCAATCTGTAGGACCTCAAGTGTGTGGTCCCTTATGCAAGGGGTCTCAGAGTATGTGTGCTCCTCAAGTTGGCTGCCAAGGATAAAGAAGCATTTTTCTTTGTTCTTTCTTGTGTTTGCTGCAGCCACCATCAGCCCTTTGCTGTGGAGGGGAGATTCACTGGCTTGGGAGGCAGGATGGGCTTAAAAGTCTTTGTGGCACCTTGGCTGGCCCCCAGCCCCCAGCCCTAGCAGGAGAAGCACTCACCAGTGGGCCCAAGACGGCCAGGCACAGGGGAGCAGCGGAGCTGGAACTTCAGCTGGCAGGAGTTCACCACTATGCTGTCATTGGGGTTGAGGTTGCGGGTGCTGACAATGCCGGGGGCGTAATAGCCGCGCATCAGCAGGTAGTTGGTGTGTGAGGCCTGGTGGGCTTTCACTTCAACGCTCCGGCGCTTGCCCCCTGAGCCTTCATCTAAGTCCTCCTCTTCATCCTCGTCATCTTCCAAGCCCCCATCCTTCCCCAAGCTAGGAGAAGAAGACTGAGACCTAGCTGATAGAGCAGAGGCCTGACCTGTCTGCCACTCCAGTTGGCTCTTCTGGGGCAGAGTATCTCCCTCTGGGATTCAGCCTTGGCAACAGCCCCCAACAGCTATGCATACCCAGCAGAGCTGCTGCTTCAGGTTCCCTCCCCTCCACCTTCCCTCCTTCCCTCAAAAACCATGCCGACCCCTTTCACATGTCTGTTTTTGCAATGCTGATCTTTTTGCCTGGAAAACCCTTCCCATGTCTATGTCCAAAAAGCACCCACTTTTCCATTAATCCCAGTTCAACTATTAAGCTGTCAAGCAAGCTTTGCCTCATCCTACCTTCTCTCTGTCCCCTTCCCTGCCAAATTGTACTGTGTCCTTCCCTCAGGCAGAGTTATATCACTTCCTTCTCTGATCTCCACACACTGGGAGGCACCAACATGAGGCTTCCCTGCACCGTATTCCTAGCTCTCAGATCCAAGAACCACCAGCCGCGAGCGCCCTGAAAGCCTGGCCTGTGCCTTGCTGGACTGTGTACAGCCAGTACCTAACAGCATCAAGCCAGGCAGACAGCAGGAACACTCAGCAAATGTGTGCTGGATGAATAAAGGCCAGGTGACTGAGCATGCAAGGAGAGGGCAGTGCTCAGGCTGGTGAATGGCTCAACCCCAAACTGCAGGGCAGGGAAGCCATTCCAGGCACTTGGCCTGAGCCAAGCCTTTGGAACTTACCTTTTCATGACCTCATTCTCCACCATGGAACTGTCCACCACTACGATCTGTTCTGGTATCCTGACATCCACGGAAATGAGGCCCATGGAGAAGAGGGTCAGGATGGCCACACAATGCCCTCCAGGGCCTTTCAAAGAAAATGCTATTGAATCATTTGTAGAGTCTTTATTATCCTGGTCTTTGAAAGAAAAATTATCAGGCTGGTCCAGCTTGCCAGCAGCCTGGATTTTGTCAAAGAACTGGAATGATTCTGTGCAGATGGTGCTTGGAAATCGCCATGTAAAAATCCTACACAGAGAAAAAGAAGTTAAGGGTCTCACTGAGGATGGGGTGGTGGAAACTTTCATTTGGATGGGTAATGACCACTTCAAATCACTGTGGTCCAAACCAAACACCCCAGCTTCTCCTCTAAAGCCTCCTTTCCCTCTCAGATGAAGGCTGCTCTTTGGCCTGCCTGCTGGTACATCTCTTTCTTGCTCTCCGGAGCACCTTCCCGCAGGGTCATGTTTTTCACCTGGTATCCCCACGGCCTCACCCAATGCCCAACACCTGTGGGCATTCACTAGCAAGAGCTGCTGAACTGGAGGGAGATAAATGCACTTTTTACAAAAATAATCTTTAAACAAACCCAGCCCTGAGTCCATATGGAGCTGAGAGGATACACATCTGCTTAATTTGTCTATATGGCAATGACAGGGAGCCAAGCCCTGGCCTCTGTCAGCCCCCAAGTATAACTTTCCATGAACCTGGAATGGCAGAGAGAGAAGGCATCCAAGAGGTCAGATGGAAGAACCCAGGAGGTCTTCTTGCTCTGCTGACCACCCCCACCCCCCTCCTAGTCTACAGATCACGATGCTACAGTCCAGAAAAGCTGCTCAAGGTCACAATCTCACTGGACCTGGACCCACATCTTCTGCTTCCTAGTCGATGGCTCCTTTTACTAACCCAGGCTGCTCCCCAAGAAGGCGAAGGAGACTGGATATCACTAGGAATGAGGATTTAGGAAAGAAGAAAGTGTCTGGAATCACAGGCAAAGAG
>PVIY010045785.1:0-18862 GCA_004026745.1 Myrmecophaga tridactyla | reverse complement strand
CACCATTTTTTGAGCTCCAAACTGGAATACCTCTTCAGAGGACAGTGATTTAATAACATTTGCTATAAAGAGACTGGAGAGACAATCCGATCTTTTGACTGAAACCTGTTTTTATATAATTGATGATTTAAAAAATCTACTTTCACCTTTGCAGCTCACTATTGTCATATCAGGTAAACTCACTATTGTATTCAAATATAGGACATAAAAATATATAGAAAGTTTCTTTTATTTGTGGGATGTAAGCTTTGGAGGAATTTTCCAGGCTAGATTCTCACTCTGTACGTTTCAAACCTATTTTCCCTCCATTACTCGCATTCTTCTAGTTCCTGCTCAGTAGGACATGTTCACAGCTCCATGAGACCTTTAGTTCTGCCCCTTTGTGCTTGTGATTTGAGTGAGTTGATGCAGTGGCTGTGGGACTAAGCATCCTTGGAAGCCATGCGGAAACGAGGAGGGCTAGCAAGAACACACATATACATAGATGTGACTGTGATCCCTATGCATAGACCTAACTAAACTCAAAGTCAGTTCTTTCCTGCTCTACTACTTGTTGCTGTTCCAACTATAATCCAACGTAATTTGGATGATAAATGGCAATGGAAAGAGGCAGCGGTCTTAACCAATTTTGGTTCAACTTCCTACTTTTACTAAACCTCCAAAGGCAGTAGAGCATATTGTTAGATGGGGCCCAGGAAAGGAAGAGGCTCTAAAGCTTAGGCTAATTAGCATGCCAGTTAATTCACCCCTGAATTAGAGGCAGAAATGACAGAGAATTGACTTTTTGGACTTGGTATTTGAAATCTCATTTTAGCAAGCTGTAAGTGTTACAGAAGAAAGAAAGATCATAATTACTACTATTATTAGAATAATCAGATGTCTTGAGAATCCATAAGGATTTAAAGGAAAATTCTAGGCAATGTTGCATTTTGCGAATTGAGCAACACCCTTAGGGATTTTACAATGATCTTCATAATTTTAGATGAGAGCTATTTACAACTCTTTAATAGTAGGAACAGGAAAAAAGAGAACAAATTATTTTTTCTTTTTGGCTGAATTTGAGTATCAAACCTATCACTTCTTATCAACTGAGATTTTTAATTGACATTTTACTATGTGTAAAAGATATTATTAAAATAAAGTCTAATATCTAATTTTTATTTCTCTTTTTATATTTTTCTCCACTTATTTATAAGTGCTACAAAGAATCGGGCAATGTTTTATTCATCTTTTGTTTATTATCTTCAGTGCTGGGCATACAATTGTTGTAAATAAATATTGCTTGTCTGATGGTATGATACTTCTGCACTAATTTTATCTTATTTTCATAAAAGTGACATACACAGGATCGGAATTCAGCAGACTGAGCTTCTTGTCCTATCTGACCATGAGAATAGGGCAAATTGCTGCATGTTCCTGAGATTCATTTTCCAAATCTGTAAAGGGAGGAATTTGTACTTGATTTTTACAGCCCCTTAGAGTTTTAACCTTTGTCCTTGAAAGTGTTTTTTATAATGATTGAGTTAGCAATTTTTAACTGCTCTAAAAGGTAGTTCACTCCTATCATTGTGAACCATTTAGTACTATTTTTGTTTTCAGAAAACACACTCAAGACTAAGACACAGAAGATGACCCAATAGCATCCCAGGAAACATCTAAAACTATCATTATCAAAAGTAGTAAAAAATCTTGCAGTAGTTTCCAGTGCTGGTGGAAGGATGAAGTGAATTTTTAAATTTTTTTTTCTGAGATTTTAATTATTGTCTCTAGCCTTCTTTAGGGAAGGTGGATTGAACTTAAGAGGATAAACAGCACAAACCTATAATGATACTGTAGGCTTTTACAGGGCCTCTATAATAATGCTTCAAAAATCAGGAAATGTATTTCTCTTTTTTTATGATCATAAAAAAGCGAATTTTAAAAAGTAAACATATAAAGTAACAAACATCACCCTCAATTCTACCATCCAGAGATAAGCACAGTTAACATTTCCATATATGTCCTTTAATTACCTCCCATGCATATATAATATTTTCACATGCATCTATTATTATTTAACCCTGTTCTAAATGTTGAAAATAGCAAACTTCCTGTCCACAAAGTGCTTATAAACTGTATAGATAATTGTGTTTCCTGCTTCTTAAATTTAACATGTTTCTAAGCAATTTTCCATGTCCTTAGATTTTTTCACAAAGCATGCATGATATTTGATGATATTCTATCATATGTTTTTTTCCTAATGTTGAAATATTATTTCAAAAAGTTTACAATAAATAATTCTACAGTAAACATCATTGTGTAGAGATTATTTTACACATTCTTGTTATTTCCTTAGAAAACATCCCTTAGAAATGGAAATACTAAGCCATCGGGAATAACATTATTGAGGCTTTTAATATGCATTGCTAAATTACTTTGTGAAAGGTTTTGCAAATTACATCAAATCCCAGGCCCCCACCCTAGAGGATTGTGCCTACACATATTACCAGGTCTTTGCCCCTCTCCATCCACTTTCCTCATTGTTCCACAACATGCTGTCATCTGGAAGTCTGACTTGTGTAGATTTTACTACTCCAATGGCTTCTGGCAGAGTTCAACCAGAGGAAGTCACCCGCTGGAGATTAGAGGGATGGAAGGAAGTGAGGTGGATATAGTTATTCCCTTTACTTTCTGCTGGGTTGTGGAATAAAGCTGTCAGTTAGTCTTTGTCACGCAGCTCTCTCTTTTCTTGGGGGCTTCAACAGCACCTCAATTCCCTTGCTACTAACAACCTAAAAGTGCCAATGGCTCCCACTGTTCCCTTTGTTTGGATTTTTCCCTTTGTTCCATTCCTAAGCTCTGACTATATCTTTTTAAATTGGTCTCTTTATTAAACTTTCCTCAGCTTTAGCATGAATATGCTGTTTCCTAACCGAACCCTGACAGAGTACTCATTTAAACGTATATATATATTTTTAAATTGCAGATAATTATATATATAATATATATTGTATATTATATATACTATTAATTAGCTCAATGATATATGAGTGTATTTTAATTTTATTTTTGATTACTCTTGAGGTGAATATATATATTTTTAAATATTCATTGGGCAGTGTGTAAGTTTGAAAGCTGCCAGAATGCAATATACCAACATTAGAGTGGCTTTTTTTTTTTTTTTTTTCGCATGGGCAGGCACTGGGAATCGAATCTGGGTCTCCAGCATGGCAGGCAAGAATTCTGCCTGCTGAGCCACCATGGCTTACCTGGAATGGCTTTTTAAAAAGAGTATTTAATAAGTTACAAGTTTGCAGTTCAAAGGAAGTAAGAGTGTCCAAATTAAGGCACAAAGAAGAGGTTACCTTCATTTAAGGCGGATGTTTCAGGAACACCTCTGTCAGCTGGGAAGTCACGTGGCTGGCATCTGCTGGTCCCTGGTTCCTGGGCTCCGTTGCTTTCAGCCTCTGTTCTTGTGGGGGTTCCTCACTTTTCTTTTCTGGGGCTGGCCTATACTTCTTGGCTTCCCTTGGCTCTCTCCACGTTCTGGCTTGCTTAACATCTCATGGAAAGAAACACTGCAACATCTGCTGTACTCCTAGCATTTCCAAACATCTGTGTTTCTGCTCACTCTGTCCACTCTGTCGTTTCTGTCATTTCCATCAGCTCTGTAGTTTCTGACTCTCAACAAAATGCTTCCTCGTTATAGGATTCCTGTAAACTAATCCAGACCCACCCGAGTGGGTGGGGTCACATCTCCCTCTAATCAAAAGATCATACCCAGAATTGGGCATGCCACATTTCTGTGGAAATAATCTAATCAAAAGTTTCCAACCTACAGTTTTGAATTAGGATTAAAAGAAATGGCTGCTCTCACAAAATTGGATCAGGATTAAAACATGCCTTTCCTTGGGTACATAATATTTTCAAACCAGCACAGGCAGTTGTATTTTTTTGTGTGTGGATTGTTTGTGTAAAATCTTTTCTCCTTCTTTTTATTGGATTTGTCATTTTTTTCATTGATTTTCTAAAATTCTTTATTGAGAGAGGACATTAATATTTTGTCTGTTATATGTGTTCCAAATATGTTTTTCCTGTTTATCATTTGATTTCAATTGGTAAAATAGTGTATAGTATTTTGTAGTACCAAAGTTTTAGTTGATTTTTAGAGTCTTATCTATCTTTTACAATAAACTTTTCAAAATAAACATTCAGTCACAAGAATTTTGTTAATGCCACTGGATGCTTTATACTAAGTGGGCATTTCATATCTAATGAGGGAGTGTGACTAATAGAGTTGCCATAGAAGGTTTAGAGTATTTACCTGCGTTTGATTTGCCTTTCTTTTTCTTTGCTTTGAAATGGCCTATTACTTCCCCTCACTTACCTCCCCTTTACTGACAATTTTTGTCAAATTTTTGGCCTTCTTTCCGTTGCATCATTTAATTTTCATATTTTTGTGGCTTTTTCCATTGCATCATTTAATTTTCATTTTTGTGGTAAATGTTACTTAGACTGAAATGAACAGATTTTCAGCATACAAATTTCAGTTTAAAATATGTATAAGGCTATGCAATCCATACTCCTGTCATCTACCAGTTCTCTCAATATGAAGAAGAGATGTTAATACCTTCAATTTTATGAATGTGGTTTTGCTATTTATCACTTTATATCGGTCAGTGTATGCTTTATTATTTTGAAACTCTCTCATTAGGTGCAAACACAGATAGAATTCTTTTATGTATTCCAGATGAATTTTTTAACAATTTTATTAAGGCATAATCTACATAACCTAAAATTCACCCATTTAAAATGTATAGTTCTGTGACTTTTAGTATAGAGTTATACTCATGTGACTACCCCTCAATTAAACTTGGAAAACTTCCATAATATAAAAATTTCCCTTGGATCCTTTTGTAATCAATCCCTGTTTCCATTCCTGAACTTAAGCAATCACTGACTTATTTTCTGTTACTATAATTTTGCCTTGTCTATAATTATCACATAAATAGAATCATGTAATGTGTAGTCTTTTGTATCTGGTTTCTTTCAGTTAGCATGATATTTTTGAGATTAATCCATCTTTGTTATATGGATCAATAGTTCAGTATTTTTTATTGATGGGTAATATTCCATTGTTAGGATGCAACATTGTTTCTCTATTCACCTGTTGATGGATAATTGAATAATTTCCAGTGTTTAGCTATTATGAATATATCCGCCCTAGATACCCACATACAAACTAAGACTCTGTAGACACATGTTTTCATTTTTCTTGGGTAAACACTAAAAATGTAATTGTTTGATTGTACAGCAACTGTTATGTTTAACTTTTAAAAAGAAATTCCAAAAAGTTTTCCCAAGAGGCTGAACAATTTTATATTCCCAACAGCATGATATGAATGTTTCAGATTTCGAACTTTTCATAATGTTAGTCTTTTTAATTTTGCTCATTCTGGTAGGTTTTTAAGTGCTATGTCATTGCACTTTTAATTGACATTTCCCTAATAATTGATTTTGGGCATATTTTCAGGTGATTGTTTGCTATTTGTATATATCCTTTGGTTAAGCATTTATTCAAAGCATTTGCCTATTTTTGAACGGGGCTATTGGTCTTTTTATTATTTAGTTCTTTGTGTTGATTTTCTGTATAAAATTCCTTTATCAAATATGTTTTGAAAATGTATACTCCCAGTCTTTGGTTCACATTTTCATTTTGTTAATGGTACCTTTCCAGGAAGAAATAATTTATTTTCATTTTAATGAACTTCAATTTATCAATTATCTTAATTATCCCTATGTATTTATTATAATCTGAGAAATCTCTACCAAATCAAGGTCTGTGCTGGTTTGAAGATGTTATGTTCCTCAAAAAAGCCATATTCTTTTTTTTCTAATCCAGTCTTGTAGGGGCAGATCTATTGTTTAGGGACCTTTTGATTTGATTGTTTCCATGGAGATGTGACCCACCCAGTTGGGGGTGGGACCTTTTGATTAAGTGGTTTCCAGGGACATGTGTCTCTACCCATTCAAGGTGGGTCTTAATCTGCTTACTGGAGTCCTTTAAGAAAGAAATGTTGGGGAAAAAGCTCAGAGCTGACAGACAGAGACATTTGGAGATGCAGAAAGAAAACTCCCCTGGGAAAGCTGTTTCCTTCTACAAGTTTTAAGTTTATACCTCTAGGTTTTTGATCCATTTTTAGGCAATTTTTTAGTATACCTACAGTGAAGTTGAAATTGAGGTTAACTTTTTAATTTTTTGCACAAGTATCCAAAATATTGTTTTCCTCTAAATTACCTTCTTCCCTATTTTGAAACATAATCAACCATACATATATATAAATATATATATATATATTTACACATATATGTATGTGTGAGTGTGTGTGTATGTTTCTGGGCTCTCTATTCTATTCCATTGATTTATATGTCTATCCTCAAAGCCACATCATACTGTCTGGATTACTGTAGTTCATAATGTTTAAAAAATCAGGTATTGTAAGTCCTCCAGCTTTGCTCTTTTTCTAAAATTTATTTTGGCTATCTTTTATCCTTTGGCTTTCCATATATATTTTAGGATCAGCTTTTCAATTTCCACAAAAATTCTGCTGGTGTTGTGTTTGGGATTGCATTGAATATAGGGACCAGTAAGGGAAAATTTTCATATTAATAATATTGAATTTGCTGATCCATTGAAATGGTATATATTTCTATTTATTTAGCTCTTCTTGAATTTATCTCAGCAATGTTTTGTAGTTTTCGGTATACAGGTAATGCATACATTTTTTAAAGATATTTATTGGCATACCATGTTATTTCCTTTGTTAAATTTTAGCAGTATCTTTTATTTCATATTAGTGGTTGCAATGCGAATTAGAACATGCAGCTTTAAATGACTATTGTATTAGTTAGGGTTCTCTGGAGAAATAGAATCAACAGGGAACATTCACAAATATAAAATTTATAAAAATGACTCATGTGACCACGGGAACGCAGAGTCCAAAATCTGCAGGGTAGGCTGTGAAGCCGACGATTCCAATGGAGGGTCTGGACGAACTCCACAGGAGAGGCTCACCAGCTGAAACAGGAAGAGCCTGTCTCTTCTGAATCCTCCTTAAAAGGCTTCCCGAGATTAGATTAAGCATCACTCATTGCAGAAGACACACCACTTTGACTGATTACAAATGGAATCAGCTGTGGAGGCAGCTGACATGATCATGATCTAATTCTATAAAATCTCCTCTTTGCAACAGACAGGCCAGCACTTGCCCAACCAGACAAACAGGTACCACCACTTGGCCAAGTTGACACATGAACCTGACCGTGACAAATACTTAATTCCGGTAAAATATATCAATTTCACACAAATTTATTTCCATTTCCTCCATTATATATGTGTGTTACAGACCTGTCAGTGCAATATGATAGTTTTTAAACAGTCATATACATAATAAAGATCATAAGAGAATAAATGGAAATATATACTCACAGATATTTTTAGGAATGCTTTAAATTCATTTTTAATTTTGAAGTATAGTTTTGCTGGATATGTCATTCTTGGTTTATAATTTTTTTCAGAACACTGGATATGTTATTCTACTGCATTCTGGTTTACAATAGATCTGATGTGTAGTTAACTGTTAATATATTGTTTCTCTATATGTGATGTGTGCTGCTTTCATTATTCTTCAGTTGTTTGAATCTCTATCTTATGATTGGATCATTTCTATTGGTTTCTCTTCAAGTTCTCCCTTTCTTCCTTCTGCCATCTCAAATCTGCCATTGAGTCCACCCTAGCAAAATATTCAGTTATTTTACTCTTCAGCTCTAGAATGTTTATTTGGCTGTTTCAGTTTCTCTGTTGTGTGTCCCTATTTGTTGACATGATGTTAGCATGTTCTTTGAAGATATTTATAGTAGCTGCTTTGAATTCTGTTTGCTAAATGCAACATCTGGGGCCATCCAAAGTGATTTCACTAAGCTGAGGAAATAGAAAACAGACCCATATCTAGTGGCTATTTTGTTTCCTGAGTATGTATGGGTATGACTCACGTTAATACTTTTTGGTTGAATACAAGTTATTCTTATAGTATGTTCTGGATTTTTTTTTTCTGAGAGTTTTCTTTTAATTTTGTTTTATTTTAGTAACTTCCCTTTACTTCAATGGTAGAATTGTATCTCCCCATAATGCTGTTATACACTAATATTTCTATCCATTCCATCCACCCTCCCCTTCCTCCCTATAGATTTCCCCTGCATCTATGTGGCTTAGTGGCCGGCTACTGATTTGGCAGAGGTTATGCATGCTCAGATACCATAAGTCCATAATGCTTTTCTTTTTTCTCTCCAACTCCAAGTCATCTAAGTCATACATGAGTTAAGGAACACATTGAAAGTCTCAGCAAATTCTCAAGACACACTTGGCTTTCATTTACTGGGCATACTTGAGTTTCCCACACACATGTGATGTTTAGCAGTCAGCCAGAGATATGGGAGAATTTATTGTCTCAGCACTTCTATTGCTTTCACACTTTCATGAGCTCTCATTAAAATTATACCTATTTGAACACCTGCCCCAAACTAAGATGAAAACCTCTTTTGATTTTTGTTTCATCAGGTCAAGAATCTGTTGCTCTGTTTGGGCTCTGATTCACTTTGACATAAAAGGAAGCGTTCCCAGGCAAAGAACCAGTATGTTTGTGGGAATTCACTTCGTTTCTTGTCTTTTTCCCAAGTATCACCATCCTGTGTTGCCTCATATATTTTGTCTATTTTTATAGCTGTTTAGAGAGGAAGGACATGTTCAGCACTAGAAATTCTGCCATGGCAGCATTTGTAAATCTCATTGATCAGGTTGTCTGTGTAAATGTTTAAGACCTATCAACAACTACATCAATTTTATTTTAGGCATTGAAACAGTCTAATTATTTTAAATATTGAAATGATCTCTACAGTTTAAGTTTATTTTATACTATCAAATGAGCATTGTTCTGCTTTACTTGTTCCCTTCTGAAATTTTCATATTTATAGGTAGTAATTAGTAGCAACTAATTAATAGGGGGAAATCAGTAGCAACAACGATTAAAGCCAAATTTTAATTTCACCACTAACAGTACCATCCATTACACTATCATCAGTTATTAAGAATCAAATATTCTTTAGACACATTTTGAGAGTTGGGGATGCAAACACATGATTAAGCATAATTTTTCTTCTCCTAGTGCTTACTTTGTTTTTGAGGAGAGTGATTAATATATATTATAATACATATGACAATGCAGGGCAGCCAGGGTTAAAAGTTACATGAATGAGTAGTGAAAAGTTTCAGTTGTACATGATTATAAATTTAAGAGTGATTATTAAGAGCTAAGGAAATCACAGAAGGTCATAGATAATCACAGAATGTCATGGTAGTATTCAGCCCTTGTAAAGATTTTGAATAGATAAAACAGGACTTAAATACCCCTCATAGGGACCAGGAAGTACTAGAAAGAGTGAAATGATAGTGTTTTATGACAAAAATGACAAAGCTCAAGCTTTGTAATAATAGTAACTGGTGTCCATCTTTATAACTGCAGGGCAATAGGAAGTGGTCATGGCTGTAGTTTGGAAATCTATTTTTTTAAGTAAAAGCTCCAGTCAAATATTCCCTACATTGGAATATTCCCTACAATGGAAGCCACAGAAATTACATTTTGGGAATGAATTTGGCATACAGGGCCTCAGTCTGTGACCTTAGAATTCAAACATCTAAGGCGGAGTAAGATTAAGGCAGGACAACTTGTCTTAAACATGTTTAATGCCAGAAAAATGACTTAGCTTGCATAGTCAGCTATGCTACTTCTCTGTAGCATTTGGTACTTACTATTGCAACTTAATAAACATAAAATAATGGAAACACCTTTATGTCTTTTAGAAAGCAGATGCATTTGTATTTTATTTAGAAATTCATGGCTAAAAGCTGTAAACAGAATCATTATTTTTATATACTTAGTTTGGATTTCTAAAATTAACATTTTTAAAGGTTGAAAAAAAAGCTCTTTGTAAATACCAACTCAGTGATGCACAACAGATTGCAATATCTTCACAGGGGGTGTTAGCTCATCAGTATGCATCACATCCAAATATTTTACCAATTTAAAATGCATGTTATTTACCAAATAGCATGTAACTTCTTTGGCGGACTATTAAATCTATAATCTCAATATCTGTTCCAACATTCTTAAACTGTGCGTTATCCTTGGTTAACTAATAGAGGATACATTCTTTAACTGTAATAATGCCCTAGAAAATAGATGTTCTATTTGAACTGCCTTCTTGTTCAGTTTTGACTTGAGTGCAAAACTGTTGAGATTCAAGTTTGTTTAGCTACACCTAAGCATAATTTTCCACAATGAAAATAATAATGATAAAGGTTTGGGGGAAAGTTCTTATAGAGACAGCAGAATATTTATCACACCATTTTGATTAGTTAATTATAAGTGAATTGAACCCACATACATCATGCTTCCTTCAAATAAATATCGAATTAAAATAAAGACAGAACATCATTAAGTGAAGCAATGGGATTCATACTGAACCTGAAATATCTGAACACTGGAGAGGTCCCTCCCCTAAGTGAATATAGATATCATTCCTTGATAGCTTTCATATCCAGTGTATATATCATGTATGTAAGCATGCATATGCCCCTCTGTGTGTGTGCATGTGTTGCGTGTGTACCATGTAGCAGTTTATCTAGTAAACGGGACAAAGTCAATTTTGATATCTGCTTTTGGTAACCCGTATGCAATTATTAACATTTCACCAGGTATTAATCTTCACTCCTTATTTCCATTGGTTTTACAAATGAAATATCATTCAGAGTGTCTTAAGTCTAACATTGACCTCTAATTCTATTATTGTAGGTCTGAAACTTTAATCTCTTCTTAATTGCATTGTGTTTAATAAAAATTCTAAATGGCTAATCATACTTTCATTGAATTTGTTTTCAAATCAGTCACAGAACTGTCTGTTTGAGATTGCTTTTTGGCTTTGTTGTCTTGATTTTTTTCCCTGTCCTTTCATTTCTTTCTCTTCATAATGTTTTTGGAAAAAAATACAGAAATCAGATTAGGACTGCATTTAAAAAGGAAAAAAAGTAATGAGTCTGAATAATTTTGTTTAAAATTAAACAGATCATTTGTTTCAAAGACACCTAAAACTTTTTGTTTCCACGTACATTTTAACAAGTAGTTATAGAACAGATTTTAAAGTTTGGTATGGGTTCCAGTTAAACAATTTATTTATTTATGTATTTTTCTTCTAATGTAGGAGTTAAAAGGCTGATGTTCTGCCATGCCAGAGGACCTGGGTTCGATTCCTGGTGCCTGCCCATGTTAAAAAAAAAAAAGGCTGATATTTAACCTAAAGCTTGCAGACACAAGTCTATGAGGAAATGCAGACTTGAGCTTTCAGGATCTGGAACTTCAATAGAAGCTGAGATATGCAGATAAAGCACAATGAGGTGTGGAAGAGACTTGCTTAAGGGAAATTAACATCCTAGCATTAAAAGTATTTACTTCCTGGAACTTGTTTTTGCATTGTATACCCCTTAGCTTTTGCATGCAAACAACCTTTATCACCCTTCTTGCCAGTATATAATTTTGCAGTTGGTTGAAAATAAACTTGTCTGAAGACTGATGTTTCCAGATCCCCTGATCCCTTTCTCTCTCATTTTACTTTAACATTCCTTAGGGTCATAGCTGCACCCAACATTCTAACTGCTCCAAGACACTGGAAACCAAAAAACAAAATCAATATGATTCATCAGTTATACTCATTTGTTAAATTCCATCTTCTCTGCTGTACTCCTCCTTCTCTTTTCTTTCTTTTTTTGTGATAAATAACATGTATACAAAAAAGCAATACATTTCAAAGTACATCACAACAATTAGTAGTAGAACAGATTTCAGAGTTTGGTATGGGTTATAAGTCCACTATTTTAAGTTTTTACTTCTGGCTGCTCTAAGATTATTGTTTAAAATCAATTAAAACATATTCATTTCTTCTTTTTGAATATGATGTCAGGGACAGAGACCATTTTTTGTGTCATTGGTTTGATTTCTCTAGTTTTGAGTACAATTAACAATTATAATCAACATGTTCTAGGGGAGGAAATATGTACACACAAACAGACATGCCATTAAACACTTCATGATAAACCTAGTTTCTTGCTGATTTCCATCATAGGCTTCTTAAATGTGTTCTTAAATAATATTCGGGAGACCAAAGATAAATTAGGCCTTGATTATTGTGCTTTATGCTGTATAAATTATTTTTTTGTTCCTTAATATATTCTTGGTTACTAGTTTCAATGGTGCTTATCTTATTCACATGAAATTAGATATACTGTAGTCATTACTAACAAAAACAATTCCATAAGTCAAGGCCTCAAAACCATTCTCCATCTTAACCAATAAGTGAATTTTTCTTCGTTTAATTTGGCTTTGACTGTGGCCTGAATTCTTCACTTTTTATTCCTTTTTTTTTTTTGGTGTAATGCATCTTCTCACCACAAATCCACATTTTTATCTTTTACCCCATCCAAATGTCAGAGACCTTGTGTGGCATGATGCTTTTCCTTTTATCTGACTTCCCTGGAGTTCAATGGATTGTCTTGGGGGGTATTTTCTTGTGTCATACTTCTAAGTCTTAGGAAATTTTCTGGCCTCAAATACTCAAAGCTTTGAGAAATCTGGTTTAAGACTCTAAATATGAATTTGAATTTATATATTAAGTTCATACCTTAATTTAAAAGTCAACTTATGTCAGTTACATTTGGCATATTGGGTCATAGTATAAAAATGAATATGATTAATTTTGGATAATCAACATATTTTCATGGGGTGATATACAATGTGGTTTTTAAATCCTCTGTGGTAGGAAATGGGATTTCTTTGGAAATTTATTGAGAGGAGTGGAGCTTAAGAACTGGGCAGTGAGAAGGGCCTCGGACAAGCACGACTCATGTAGTAATCAAAACATAATTGTATTTTCATCTTTCAGTGTCTCTACACTTTGTTCAGTGGGATAATCTCTTTCCCTTATCTTCAGCTGGCAAGTGTGGCTGATTTCATGACTTTCTTGCTTACTCCTAGAAAATGAGGCAATTCCATCACTTTCAGCTGCAAAATTCAACTCAGTTTTTAGAATGAAACTCAAGATATTAATAAAATCACTGAATTTTGTTTCAACGGTGGTTAAAGCTGAAGTTCCTGGTTGGCCCTGAATAAAAATGGAACCTGATTCCCCGATGAACTCTTCATGCATACTTTGTAGGAACTTTGGCTAGGAGGGTGCAACACTCTTTGACTCAATTTCTGACAGTATCTTTGGGTTAATATCTCAGTTCTTGGTGTCTGATAGTAAACCCAGGATGTTTTTGATGAAGTCTTTTTCTGGCTTACTCTACCTGTAGCCCTCATCTGTCCCATGGGAAGCTCACTGACTTCCTTGCTCAGACTAACTCAGAATTCATCCTAATGCAACAGCAAGTTGAGCCCAATTCAGACCATGCACTCCTGGCTCTTATGTCTTGCTTTCTAGATTTTCTTGGTGAAAGTCATATGCAGATTTTCAGCTACATTAGTTTTCTCCAATGAGAGTCAGACATTAGTCAGTATACCCTAAAATTTCAGAGAACACAGGACAGATCTCTAAATAGTACCTTTGAAGTCCTTCTAACTTGACTCACTGTGAAGGGAGAGATGTCATCTCCTTTCTATGCTCTATAGGGAATGAAACTATGCCATCTCTTATTCTCCAGATATTCTCCTTGTCCAAAATTTCTTACCCCTTTATATATCCTTGGACTTTGGAGAAGATTCAGGGGATATTTGATGGAAAATTTGTCTATAACAGAGTGACACATCTCATACAGATTTTATATCCTGTTACCATTCTAACATACTTTTATACAACTTGACTTTGAAAATGCTGATAAGATGGTGCCAGGTTTAATTGAGATATAGACAAAATCAAGTAAGAAAAGCTTAACTTTTTAACATTAAGAATTTAAAGATTTTCTTTCTGGAAATCAACTTTTCTACTTTCTGTCTTTAGAGATCTATAATCCAAACATAGACAAAATCCATACCCTTACTGAAAATCAAGGGAAAATGATCTTTCCAATGATCTATGGAATAAACTTCATCTTATAATCAAGAAGAAATTCAAATCAGATTCTGCACTCATTGAATATTAATATTCAGAATATTCTTGATGGTATGGAATATATTGGCTATTTAGTGATTTGTATAATATATATTGTTCTTGTGTGTTCATGTTTGAAATAAATTGAAATAATAGTAAACAGAACTTTTAAATGTGAGTAAATGATCATAGACTTTTAAATAGGAATAACCTTACAAATCATTTAGTTCAATCCCTTAACTTTATTGATAAATGAGTAAGAGTAATAATACCAATATTTGTATAAAGTTTTTCAGAATATGGGAGCCTAGAGAAGTTACTCATCTTGCTCAAGTTCAAAGAGAACTGGACTAGAACCCACATTTCCTAGTTTGAAGCCTCAGGTTCTTTGATTGACACACATAATTCAATTTGGGAAACTAAATGAAAAAATTGAAATATTTGTTCTATAAAGTGAAGTAACTCTAAAATGAAATTTTTTGCTGCTCTAGGTCTCTAGGGGACAACTACATAATGATGGTTTCTAACAATGGACAATACCATGATAACCTCCTTTTGATTCCAGGAGCAACTCAACCACACCTAAGAAAATAAAAAAAGAATAGCTCTAATATAAGGGGGCATGTGTATAAATATATGAGCTTCCAAACTACTTAACTGATAGGATTTTTCAATCCTAAGAGAAATGAACATACCATCTTCTACCAAAGATGTAATAGATCATTTAGAAATAGGTCTCTTTCCCTTAAAGTTTTAGCTTCTGATTTTCTGTCTATATTGTCATAAAAAATGATCATTCAATTAATCAGTATAATGATTACCAGAATGTAGAAATAAATAGATTTCTTTTGATGACTTATATTCCTCTCTCACATTTTGGTGTTGCTCATCTGTACAAGGCTTAATGAAAATCATTCTTCACAGCCCCTTTGTCATTACCAACACTCTTAATGCAGGTTTGAGTTGGACTACTTAATAGGTGAAGAGACTAAAGATGAAACATAAAAAAGCTAAAGTGAAACATGCCATTAATACCTGGGGAATTAGAAAAACAGTATTTGTAGGCAACTTATATGCAAATAAAGGCATTTAATTGTAATGCGTCTTCAGTGAAAATGGGGGAAAAAGCCTTGAATACATTTCTGATTATAAAATGAGAAATTGTCATGTTTTGCCCTTTTTGTGTGCTCTTTGTGAAAGGTGAACTTATCTAAAAAAATTTATACCAGCAGAGCTGCTTTTACTCAGCTAATGAACTGCAGTAACTTGGGAAATGACACTTTGTTGGATGGTATTGGGAGGAAGGAATAATAACATGTGCATTATTAAATTAATGGTAGGGTCTTTTAAAAAAGAATTTTATTCTCAGTCATTTTTTTTCTAGAAAATAATGAATGGCAGATAAAAGAAGACACAATAGTTGCATAGGTTCAAGCATAGTGCTAGAGAACTTCTCAATATCTCCTAAGGTGCCACAAGACCCAAGATGAGTTGGTCATTTTCAGGTTTTTATATGTGTGTGATTTTTCAGTTTAGGGTTAAAGAATTGCTAATGAACCAGAAGCTGTTTTCTGAAGGATCAGCATAGCCGATATCGTCTCCTAGAGAAGAAACACTTCAAGAAAGTTTCTGCCCAGTCTTAAGCTGAGTCCGACAGCATGTAAAATTGTTATATTAAGAGAGATATGGGATTTTTAAAGAATATCACAGCCACTACCCTTCTCATTCACATAACATTTCTGCATGAGAAAAAGAAGGAAAATTAAGTGTAACATGAACAATAGGCAGCTGGGAAACAAAGAAAGAGTCAAGGGCATAAACACAATTATAAGAGGAAAAATATCAATTTCCTAGTATCAAAATTAATTCCATATCCATATTTTTCTATTGCAATGTATTTATGTTTCTATGTAAATCATGTTTATCATCATCATTTGTTTTTGCTGTGATCAGCATAGAAAATGACCAAAGACTTCTTTTTTCCTGAGGATATTAAACTTTCAGACACAGTTACAGAAATCATTTTAAAAGTACCTTTAAAAACGAATCAGTGTTCTTCTTAGAATATATATTGCAGATAATCAGTAAATTCACTGAGAGTCCTTGACTCTGGAATATAACAAAATCAACTGTTGAAAAGGAAATCAACTGCTGCATTTCATAGTAGTTTGGTTTTACCACATAGAGGCTTTATTATTTGCTCTAGGCTAAGGTTAATGTTGGATAGTGCAAGATTTTTTTTCTGCTGCAGCAGTCTAATTTTACATAAATAAAGCCAAAGAGTGATACCTCTCATGATGTGGTATTAGTTTAAATAAAACCACAAAAAACATTTGTTGTGAGAAAAGGGTTTGAATGGTTTGAATGGGCCACACAAAATTAATATTAAGTTTTCTGTCATCTACCTCATTACCTTAGTAGATGGCTTATATTAAAGGCAGTGAAGCAAGGAAATCAGTAACTTGGGTCTTTGCCATTTCTGCAGTGCTGCAGATCCACATTTCATACAATTTATACAGAAATTATGTACGTTGAGTATACTTTCATATCTGTGCACTGGACTAGAAATTATGCCCATTATGATTCTTCAAGTTGTTGCTATTTAAAATTATGAATGAAAACCACTGTTAATAATAAGCAAAACCAGAAAACCAGCAAATACTTAAGAGTCATTTTTATACCTTACGTTCAATATTTGCATGTGTGCACAAACATGGGTAAGAAATTTATTCCCTGGAAACTTCCAGATGAAAATCACCAGGCATTTATTATTTTGGAAGTCAACTCAGAATTTGTACCTAGATGTAAATCTGTGATAAATTCCAGTTTTTGTAGTCTTCTCTGAGAAAAGGCAATGTTTCTTTTACTCAGGGCAGACATCTACTTCAAATTACCCTTTCGGATGGTTTTAGGACCCTCACATGCTTATCCCCATTCATAACTTGCTTATCCCCATTCATAACTACAATCCTGTGTATCCTACAAGCTTTGAATATGGTCAGTGCAATAGGGGAACAATAGTATTTATTCCAATGAGTCCCCGATATTATAAAGTTGACTTTGGATTGGTAATCATTGAAAACAAACTAAATTTCAAGTCTTAGATCTTTGGCTTAAAAATAGGGCTATTTATTGAGCTCATCTTTGTGGTAGTCACTTCCACATAACTTTTCTTTTTACATTGGTCTTTTCTTTGCATTATTCTTTACATCATCTTGGGATCCTTTGAAACACTACCATTCTAGCTATATAACTGTTAACTATTTATGAATTTGAGAATTCATGATATCTTATTTTCTTTAAAAAAACCCCAGTATTTAGTAAAAAAAAAAACCTTTTACTAAAATCCAGTATTGTTTGTTTGTTTTTATAAAAAAATTTTGATATCTTCTCAGACATTATTTTTTGCAGGCCTGAATCAGAGAAAACAACCTTTCAGCTCCAAGCACTCTTCTCTCTTAAAAAATGACAGAACTTCCAATGACAGGAATCCATTTATATAATTTGGAAACTAACCAATCTGAAAACTACTAATCTAAAATCAAGAAACAAACAACACAAGTCATCCAGAACCAATGCCAGGCCTTTGAGCATTGAACCAACAGATTGTATATGCATCTAAAAATCTGGGTCAAGAGCTGACAAAGTCTATTTTTAACTTAGGCAGATTAATTCCAGGAAGTAAACACTCCTTACTTGTCTTACGTAAGTGTTAGCCCTGGAGGACAGAAAAAAGCATTTCTGCATTGTTTAGAGCTTCAGTAAGAACTCTTCCATGTTGCGAAGACAATTTTTATTAGCCGAATTGACCCCCAAAGAAAGCTATAGGTTGTGAAGATGATGGGTTCCACTCTTTCCTGATTCTTGGCAGGCATATTTTATAATGGATCCCAAAGTATCCAGTTTCAGGAGCAATAACCAGCACAGTGATGGCTGTAAGAAATTCTGGAAAATCTCAATGCAGGTCTAGTGGGGAGGGAGAAAT
The DNA here is from genome assembly GCA_004026745.1 of Myrmecophaga tridactyla. Classification (NCBI taxonomy): domain Eukaryota; kingdom Metazoa; phylum Chordata; class Mammalia; order Pilosa; family Myrmecophagidae; genus Myrmecophaga; species Myrmecophaga tridactyla. The sequence continues at coordinate 705 of PVIY010045785.1, read as the reverse complement.
GCGATCAGTCGTTGAAATGATTTCCAAGGGGAATTGTTTGTAAACTATAAATTAAGGTTGATTTAAGTTGGTATTGATCGCTCATGGGCTCTACTTATTTGGTGTTCCTTTTATACAAACACAAGAAGTGCACAGGCATACACAGGCATCTACTTGTGTAGACAGGACCAAAGTGATCAGCCTGGTACAGGAGGAAAAGTACCCAGCTGGCAGAGAGGTCAATTAAGTCAAACTTCAGGATTTCTAGGGGCCTCTATATAAAGTAAGAATGAATTACGAAGCAAGAGTCATTCTAGAAGTTCACGCATTACTGTTGGCAACACAGGGGCAGCTGGAGTTCAGGAACTCTTGTGTATTGGATAAAAATGTGTATTCTATAGTCAGGTTACTAGGTTCAAATTCAAGTGCCCCAACTCACAGGACTTTAGGCACTTTAGGCAATCTATTTAAACACCGAGCCACAGTGCCTTATCTTTAAAACAGGGATTATTAAATTTTGTAGTCACATTACAGTGCCTATAACATAAATAATCAAAGCTTGGTAAGTACCATTATTTAAATATTGCTTTGGAAAGAATAGCTTTAGCGTGTAGTTTATAATGCAGGTATAGGACTTTGGTAACTCTAGCTGTAAAGTTCATAGGAAATCTGTGATCCTGGGGTTCTATTATGACCACTGAGTTTGCACCCTCACTAGTGAGTGGG